>JALMQS010000069.1:6945162-6966791 GCA_024734495.1 Forficula auricularia | reverse complement strand
AGTGACATTGGGAAAAGTTGATGTAGCCTATAGGGCAAAATAAAAGAAATTCTCCAAGAAGACAAGCCAAAAAGCAAGAAATGACAAGAGATAAAGGAGGGCCACATTATTCTAAACGAAACGAACAGGCAAATAGATGGAAGGAACACCTAGAAGAACTCTATGGAGAAGAAAAAACAATGAACCAATAGAAGAAGAAGAATCTGTGGACGAAAAAACGAATTAGGAGACCCTGCCACTCAGGTCAGAATTCGAGACAGCTTTGAAGGAACTAAAAAATAATAGAGCACCCGGAATAGACATAAGCTGAAATCCTAAAGAACTCTGGAGAAAAGGCACGTGACAAACTTTTTGAACTAATTAGCAAAATCTATAAATTGGGAATCATCCCAAAAAAGATTTCGAAAAAACAAAATAGTCACACTTCCAAAAGACAGGCGCGGATAAATGTGAAAATTTCAGGACCATTAGCCTAACCTCACATGCCTCCAAAATCCTAACCAAAAATAATCCAAAGAAGAATAGAACAAAGAGTTGAAGAAAATTGGGAAAGCATTCAGTTCGGTTTAGAAGAACAGAGGCACCCGAGAAGCAATTCTCTCTCTTAGACTAATAATAGAAAGGGCTTGATTGTGGAAGAATCTGTCTACATCGGATTCATAGACCTAGAAAAAGCATTCTTCGATAACGTCAATTAAAACATGTTTAAAATATTAAAACAGGCGGGAATAAAATTCAGAGAGAGAAGACTAATCTACAATCTATATCAAAATCCAGACGGCAATTATAAATATTGGTGATGAACAAAGAGAAGCCAAAATAAAAAAAGGTGTAAGACAAGGATGTGTGCTGTCACCCATGATTTTCTAACTTATACATAGAAGAAGCGATTAAAGAATTCAAAGACAAAAATTGGATACAGGTATAGAAATCCAAGGTCAAAAGATCATATGTTAAGATTTGCCGATGACATTGCCCTTCTAGGAAGTAAATAAAAAAGAATTAGAGGACGCCTTGAATGGAATCAACCAAATCCTAATAGAAGAAATCAAAATGAAAATAAACAAGAATAAAACCAAGTTCCTAGTATGTACAAAAAAGAACAAACGAGACAGGAATGAACAAAATTAACCAAGAAAACCTAGAAGGAGTTAAGGAATTCCGCTACCTAGGAAGTAAAATAACATGGGATGGGAGGAGCGAAAACGAAATTAAATCAAGAATTGCCCAAGCAAAAATGGGGTTTATTTCAACAAAACTACTATGCTCCTCCTCAATCAGCTTAGCAAACAGGAAGTTGCTATTGAAGACATATGTATGGAGTATAGCCATGTACGGGTGTGAAACCTGGACAATTAGAGAAGTGGAGAGAAAGAGATTAGAGGTTTCTGAAAATGTGGTATACAGAAGAATGACGAATATCAAATGGATGGATAAATTACAAATGAAGAAGTTCTTGGAAGAATCGGAGAAAAGAAGAACCTTGTGGAAGAGTCTGAAGAAGAGAAGAGGTCAGATGATGGGGCACACACTGAGACATGGGGGACTGCTTAGGGATATCTTGGAGGGGAGGTGGGAAAGTTAGGAAGGGGAAGAACCAGATTAGCAATGAGTTTCAACCAAATAATTGGGATAAGGGATGCCGTGGACATTTAGAGAGGTTAAACAGCTGGCGGGGGACAGAGTCGAGTGGAGACGGATTGTTGCATCAAACCAGTCTTAGGACTGTATACTCAATGATGATGATGACATTGGTATGTTTGGTTAGTTTTTCTCACCTCATTTATTAAACTTATTTGTCAGGATTTTTACTACGAGAAAAAACATTTCAAACAATATTCTTTTTTCTATCACAATTCATTCAACTCATCAACCAACATAAAATATAAACTTTATATAGGTTTATATACTGGTATAGAGAAGATAAAGGAGTGGTCCCAAGACAGCTACAGATGGATTAATCATATTAAATATATGTATGTAAATAGTTCATTGTTACTATTAATGATTGTATATCCAATATTTTATCTATAAATGGAGCCAATTTAGACAATAAATAACAATAGAAAGAAATATAAATCAAATTGGTATTTACTTACTTTTTTATTTCACGATTCACCCATTTACTTAATCCGATATTGATTTTCCCTTTTAATAAATATAGGAATTTATATCAGCGTATAAAAGAAATGTAAATCAATTTGAGTATATAAAATTAAAGTTTTGTCTGTACGTTGGTCCAAATCACGCCAAATTTTTGGTTGCACACGTTTCAAGCAATGTTAAAAAACGAAAACACCCTCAACAAAATTCCTGTCTGTATGTATGTTTCCGTGGGTTCCGCGAAATAGTTGCTCACGATTCACGTAAAAACGGCTGAAGGAGGGATTATTATGAAATTTCATATTTGGATCAGATGTCTTCTAACTTAAATTCATTGCTATATAACTTTTTGATATTTTGACCCCAAAAGTAGATTTGGGGTGGGGGCGCACTAATGGAAATTAACAAATATATGTTAAACTATTAACCCTCCGACAAATTTTGTCATGAGCAAAGTTGTTGGGGATGTGATTTCTAACTACTTTTTTTTAAAGAAATTCCTCCCAAAATGACCCAAAGGGATGGTGGGGGGTCAAAAGATGAAAATGATTGCCCTTGTGGTGGGAGTCCATGGGTTTAGCACCCTGGTTAACAAGAGGACCGGCGAAGTCGGACCTTGGGGCTAGTATATATCATAAATAATGAAGGACACTTTGATAATTTAGAATTATTCGCATTCTTTTTAAAAGTAATTAAATTGTAGATATATTTCTAATTTTAACAGGCCACTAACTAGGACCATTTCTCATGCTAGAAGAGCTATTTCAATTTTTATATTAACAACAAAAAATGGTCATCCTATACAATAAATTCATTGAAAAATTAAGATTCAAAATACATAGGAATAAAAAAAATATTACTTTTTAACCAATTTATTTTAAAGTCAAGTTTATAAATCCCTCTCGTTTAAATTCAAAATGCCGCAATCCCGCCAACTTGTCACGTGATTACACACTAGTGCTTTTGTTGTTTGAAATTTGGCTTTACATTATTAACTAATAATTATAGGAAAACAATTTCATAATTCCAAATAAAGTTTTCTATCAATTTATTTAACAAATTGTTTTTATCTATATTAATTGAAATTACAACATATATATATATCTTCACGGAGGCTGGAATAAAGAACAAAGACTGCAAATATCCCATCCATATAGGTTAGCTATTGTTTTGTCATTAAATACAATTAATATAAATATAATAATCAATCTTCACATTCTTTTCAAATTATATTTAATTACTTTTTTAATATATTTCAAATAGGAAATTGGTCAATATACTGATAAAGGTAAAACTTTTTGAAATATGTATTTTGTTTTCTGACATTTTTATGTTCTAATGAAACATCAAGAAGTGATTATTCATATAAGGAAAATGGCTTTATTTTTTAATTTAATTTTGAGATCAATGAATAAATAGTGTCAGTTTTTTATAGGAATTTCGAGGATATTTAAATGTTTTGCTATTATTTTAATTCTATTATTATATTCTATGAGGTTATTTAACTGATGTGGCCATTTTTTTTTTTTTTTTTTTTTTTTAATGCAATCGAATGCAAGAAGGGGTGCACCAGTAAAGATGTAGCCCCTATGGATCTCGAAAGACCCCATTACCGAAGAGAAGGGAAAGATGATTAAGTGAGAGGGTGTAGACGTAGGTGTCTATGCACCCTGGTTTTGAAGGTTTGAAGATCATAGGTGCTGGGAAAGATAGAGGCTGGGAGAGAGTTCCAGTTCCTTGAAGTCATGGGGATATATGTATTCGCGAATGAAGTGGTCCGGCACTTTCCCAATTTGACCGCGAAAGAGTGTTGGGAGTCGGCAAAACGTGTGCTGCGTGCAAAGCATGCTTTGGGGGGAATTATTGATTTTATCTCATCAGAGCACCTGCCGTGATAGTATCTATAGAAAAGGGAAAGGGCAGAGACATCTCTTCGATGAGCCAGCGAGTCGAGGGAGTCGGTGAGGGTAGAATCGTCAATTAGCCTGACGGCTCGTTTATGAATTGCATCAAGGGTAGCAAGAGAATATTTTGAGGCTCCTCTCCACAGATGAGAGCCGTATTCGAGACAGGGGCGGATTTGGGCCTTGTAGATGGTGAGAAGTTGTGGGGGTTTGTAAAATCGCTTGGACCTGAATAAGAAGCCAATCTTCTTTGCTGCAGATTTCGCCACAGAGGAGATGTGTTCATTCCAAGACAGGTCAGATGCGACAGAGACGCCCAACATGGATAGGCTGTCACACATTTTCAGGGTATTCGAATCGAAGTGAATATCAGGGAAATCTCTATTTTCGCGCCTAGAAATTAGACAACATTGAGTCTTATTTGAATTAAAGTTAACTCCACTTGACTTTACCATACACCCTGACCCCTCTCTTATATTTACTATTTAATAAAATTATTTATAATTATTTAGGGCCCCAACCCCCCCCCCCCCCATTTTGGAGTGTTAGTTTTTTGCATTTTGAGTTTGATAATATTATAATTTACCCCCCCCCATTAATTTTGGGTCGATGTGCAATTCAAAAATCTAATCAGCTCTTAAACTCACTGCACCAATTCTACATGTGAGATTTGGTTTTGATATTCATACTAGTTTTTGAGCTAGCTTGTACACAATAATTCGGTAACGCACGAACAGACATTTTGACAAAACAATTATTATCTAGAAAAATATAATTATTTCGATATTCACTTATTTGGGCTTTTTTGTTGACGAAATGTTATGGTTTTATGCAATTTTTTTAATCAAAATAGTTTGACCCCTTTTTGAGATATTTTGAAAAAACGAACCCTCTATGGTACAGTAAAAAACAACAGAAAAGTTTCAAAAATTTATCAAATGAGTTATATTTTTTTAAAGGGAGGTTTTCCATTTCAACTATATAAAATTAGGAATAAAATATTTTTCTATTTTTGTTGAATTAAATTCAATTAATATATTTTCCAATATTATTTAATAGTGCGAATAATAAAAGACATTTCAATAAAAATTTAAATCTAAATATCTTTTTATGATAAATTTTATATTCATACTCAGCTCTATAATAATTTTATTTCCTTCTTTTCCAGGTCCCTTTTTTATGTGCGGTGTTAATGTAAAATGATGTTCCTACTATATTAACGAAGAATTTCTAGTCAAAGGTCAAAGGAAATATTTCTACATGAAATTAAACTTGATATTGAGGAGAAATAGAATAGTTAAAGGTGAATTTATTTTTTTATTTAGACAGAAAAACTGAATAAATGGACATTGAAATATCCGGCCCAAGGGTTTCTTGTTGAGTAAAACGCCATGATTTCGTTTAAATTTTTATAAAAAATAATTTTGAGCCGTTTTTTGATATTTCGAAAAAAAACGAATCAAAAGAACTAATTCTTTCATGCACGATTACATTACTTGGCAATACTCTGTATGGTTAAGTAAAATTCAGAATACTCAAATTCACTTTGTATTAAAAATATTATTTTTATTTATTTTTTTTAGGCGCCGAATGCCCCTCTACAAGTATAGACAAATACAAAACTCTGGAGGATTATTACTTCGAAGAGTGCGTTTGTGCTTTTGTCGAAATATCTTAATACGGGAGTCATATACGTGACCACCATGCAGCCGATCTACCCTTAAATAGTAATAGGCAATTTCAACGTCCTATAATCATGACTCATCAAAACGAAATTAATTGTAATTTAACTGAAATATCATTTAAGAAAAAAACAGAAATTACGATAGATATTCAAAGCTCTTCAAAGATAGGACCTTTCACATGTAGCAAATGTCCAAACAAATATACTACCAAAAGTTCCTTGAATAGACATTTTGTGACTCATTCTAGTAGAGAGAAGATATTCAGCTATGATCACTGTGAGAAAAAATTCCCACAAAAGTCCAAGCTTAAAACACATTTATTGTCCCACACTGGGGAGAAGTTATTCGGCTGTGATCACTGCGACAAGAAATTCTTACTAAAGTCCATGCTTAAAAGACATATGCTGATTCACACTGGGGAGAAGTTATTCACAAAGATCATCAGGATAAGAAATTCTTACTAAAGTCCAGGCTTAAAAGACATGTGCTGATTCACACTGGGGAGAAGTTATTCGGCTGTGATCACTGCGAGAAGAAATTCTTACTAAAGTCCAGGCTTAAAAGACATATGCTGATTCACACTGGGGAGAAGTTATTCGGCTGTGATCACTGCGAGAAGAAATTCTCCCAAAAGGTTCACCTCAAAACACATATCCTGATTCACACTGGTGAGAAGTTATTCGGCTGTGATCACTGCGCGAAGAAATTCTCACTCAAGTCCAACCTCAAAACACATTTATGGTCCCACACTGGGGAGAAGTTATTCGGCTGTGATCACTGCGATAAGAAATTCTTACTAAAGACCCACCTCAAAACACATTTATTGTCCCACACTGGGGAAAAGTTATTCGGCTGTGATCACTGTGATAAGACATTCTTACTAAAGTCCACGCTTAAAACACATATGCTGATTCACTCTGGGAGAAGTTATTCGGCTGTAATCACTGCGATAAGAAATTCTCGCAAAAGGCTCACCTCAAGACACATATGCTGATTCACACCGGCGAGAAGTTATTCGGTTGTGATCACTGCGAGAAGAAATTCTCACAAAAGTCCGCGCTTAAAACACATATGCTGATTCACACTGGGGAGAACTTATTCAGCTGTGATCACTGCGAGAAGAAATTCTTTCAAAAAGGAAATCTCAAAACACATTTGCGGATTCATAGTGGATAGAAGTTATTCGGCTTTCATCACTAGGATAATAAATTCTTACTTAAGTCCGGACTCTCGGACAGAATTGCACTCATAAAAGTCGCCTGCAAAGAAGAAAGAATACTGGATCTTGTTACAAGTTTATAGTTTATGCACCGACAAGGAATCATTTGGGAGAGGCCTATGCGATATCAGGGGTCTGGTTCCAGCTACAGATGGATTAATCATATCAAAAATATACATATATGTAAATTGTTCATTGTTACTATTAATGATAGTATTTCAAATATATTTTTTTTTTATAAATAAATTGTCCGCAGGCAGAGTTGTTGTGTACTTTATCATAATATACAAAATTATATGAATTACAAAATGGTATTAAATTGAAAGTTTTTGCCGAGAGTAGCAGAATTTCTATATATTGAAGGAGACAATAAAAGAGTGTGTCTTCTGCTGGAATTATAAATTTTACCCATTTATAACGAGACTATAGTTTCGAGGGCTTTGCCCTCTTCATCAGTCTATTACAATGTATTCACAGGAATTAATTTATGAATGAAAGTTTCATATATATATATAGTCTCGTTATAAATAAATAAAATTTATAATTCCATCAGAAGACACACTCTTTTATTGTCTCCTTCAATCTACAAAATGGTACATAAATCTTGGTGTGTTCTCACTTGATATGCGCAACGTCTCAAGTCAAGACGTTGAGACTTTGCGCATATCAAGTGAGAACACACCAAGATTTATGTACCATTTTGTAATTCATATAATTTTGTATATTACGATAAAGTCCACAACAACTCTGCCTGCGGACAATTTATTTATAAAATTAATTGTGTCGCTAATACTCTCTTAGGAACTGATGATGGCATTATTTAATTAAAGCCGAAACGTTTTCCATTATTGGGAGTTTTTTATTCAGCAGAGGCTACCCATTGGCTGAATCCCCCTTCATTACTTAATTATATACATATACAGCCATCAAAATTGTATCAACTTTCAAATATATTATCTATGTATAAATGGAGCTAATTTAGACAATAAATAACAATAGAAAGAAATATTAATCAAATTCGAAGGCTCACCTCAAAACACATATGCTGATTCACACTGGGGAGAAGTTATTCAGCTGTGATCACTGCGGTAAAAAATTCTCTCAAAAGTCCACGCTTAAAACACATATGCTGATTCACACTAGGTAAAAGTTATTTAGAAGTGATCACTAGGATAAGAAATTCATAATAAAATCCAGACTCTCGGACAGAATGCAGAAGTCGCCTGGAAAGAAGAAAGAATGCGAGATCTTGTTATAAGTTTATAGTTTTTGGACCGACAAGAAAACATTTGGGATGGGTCAGGTTCCAGCTATAGATTGATTAATCATATTAAATATATATATATGTATATTGTTCATTTTTACAATTAATGATAGTATATCAAATATTTTATCTATGTACAAATAAATGGATCTAATTTAGACAAAAAATAACAATAGAAAGAAATATTAACCAAATTGGTATTTAGTTACTTTTTTATTTAACGATTCATCCAAGGACGTACCAAATTGTTGTGGACGCTCTAACTCAACAACTAGTGTGAATATCAAAACGAAATTTCACATGTAGTTTTGGTGCATTGAGATTAAGATCTAATTAGATATTGGTTGAAATCGGACCCATAATTAAAGGGAGTTTAGGGGAGGTTTAAAATTAAAACTATAAGATGTACAAACTAAAAAACAATAAAAAATGAAATATTCTATAAAATCAACTTCATTTCAGCTCAATCTCCCTATCACTCTCAGCCTTATATACCCTTTTCACTCTCCCTATCACCTCCCCTTACTCCCCTTCCCCCTCAATGTCCAAATCCAAATTTCTAGTTGATGTTTCATTCACTACTGTTTGAGATACACTGCCCAATCACTCTTCCCCTTATATACACTTCTTCACTATCCCTATCACCTCTCCCTTACTCTCCTCTCCCCTCACTGTCCTAATCCGAATTCCCAGTTGATGTTTCATTCACTACTGTTTGAGATACACTGCCCAATCTCCCTATCACTCTTCCCCTTAAATACACTTCAACACTATCCTTATCTCTCCCTTTCTTCCCCCCCCTCCTAGCTGTCCCAATCCAAATTCCCAGTTGATGTTTTATTCACAACTGTTTGAGATACACTTCCTAATCTCACTATCACTCTCACCCTTATATACCCTTTTCACTCTCCCTATCACCTCCCCTTAACCCCACTACTGTCACTATCCCCCCTACCTCTTCCTTTGTCACTATCCCCCCTACCTCTTCCTTTGTCCCTATCTATCCCTCCTTATATACCCTTCAAGTGCAAGCTATTCTTAGCTTATCTTCCGAGATAATCTTAATTGGCTTAGAATAGTACGTCATACTATTTTCACTTATCACTTTTTAATTTTTTAACAATGTTTAAAAGACATCACTCGACTTACACTTATCACTCCTAATTATTTAACTGTGTTTAAAAGTACTAGCGGTACTCATAAAAAACGATGAAAATCACATACAGATTCAATTGTTAATTAATTTACTTGAAATGGTAAAAAATAAATTAATGTTTAAAAATAATAAATTATATTTTAAAAAAACTAAAAAACGCGCTTATAAAAAAGTACAAAATAATTTAATACTTAATCAAAAAGCGTGTGGGACTATGACGAAATTAATTAAAATTACATGATTCTGCGCCTTTTTAGTTTTTTTAAATTATAATTTATTTTTTTACATTTTAGTCTTAATTATTTTCATATAGAAATGTTTGCGGAATTTAACAGAATGAAATTTATTTATTTTTATTATTTTTATATATAAGGTTGGCAACTAAGTAATTGCGGATTCCAACAATATCAAGCGGAAAAGATCGTGGAGCAGGCCAGGTGAACCAGCTCAAACAACATCAAAAGCTGGTATTCATCAAAAGAAGGTTTTGTTATTAGTTTGGTGGGATTACAAAGGAATTGTCTACTTTGAACTCTTACCACCCAACCGAACGATCAATTCTGTTGTCTACATTGAACAACTAACGAAATTAAACAATGCAGTTGAAGAAAAGCGGGCCGAATTGACAAATCGAAAAGGTGTTGTATTCCAACATGACAATGCAAGGCCACACACATCTTTGGTCACTCGGCAAAAATTATTGGAGCTTGGTTGGGATGTTTTGCCACATCCACCATATAGTCCTGACCTTGCACCATCTGATTACTTTTTATTTCGATCTTTACAAAACTCCTTGAATGGTAAAAATTTCAATAATGATGATGATGTCAAATCGTACCTGATTCAGTTTTTTGCTAATAAAAACCAGAAGTTTTATGAACGTGGGATTATGATGATGCCTGAAAGATGGCAAAAAGTCATTGATCAAAATGGGCAATACATTACAGAATAAAGTTATTTAGTTCCATGAAAAAATTGTCTTTGATTTTCTAAAAAAAAATCAAAAAAAAATCCGCAATTACTTAGTTGCCAATCCTCATTAAAATTGAGTAAGTAAACAAAAATTAAATTATTGCATTCATAATAAAGAATGGAGACACTTGAAGCAAATTAGTTTTTAAATTAGACAGATGTCAGAATTCAAATAAGCGCGGTCAAAACAATTCTCATTGATAGGTTAATTATTCTTTGTTATAGAAGTTAGAAAAATTATAAAATTTATCCTTCATTTTAGATGCTGAAGAAGGAAAACTTACAGTTTTTCTATTTCCCCCATTATTAATGCCCCAAAATCTACTAACATGCCAAATTTTAGCATTTTATACCCTTTGGATTTTTACTTAATGAGAATTTATATTAGAAACTTCACACCTTCTATTACTAGTAAGATGCTGAGGAAGGAAATTCAATTCTCTTCTTTATTAAGCCAACCTCTACCAGTATGTCAAATTTCACATTCTAGAGTCATTGTATGTTCACTATATGTTAATTTAGCCTATAAATTTCACCCCTACATTTTATGTCCTGAAGAAAGGAAAGTTCCAGTTTTTCCATTTCACCTTTTATTAACGCCCCAAACTCTACCACTATACTGAAAATAATGAAAATTTATCTCTCAAAATTCACCCACTTTTTTTTATGTTCTAAAAAAGGAACTATTTTGGTTTTGCAATTTAATTCTTTATTAACATACCAAATTCTATCAACATGCCAAGTTTTAGCATTCCAGTGTCATTATACTTTGACTGTATGTTAATTAAATCTATGAATTTCACCCCTTTATTTCGGTCCCCAAAGATGGGAACTTTTCGGTTTTTCAATTTTCTCATTTATTAATGTGCCAACCTTTACCAGTTTGCCAAATTTCAGCATTCTAGGTTCATTGAATTTTCACTATATGTTAAATAAGCCTATAACTTTCACCCTTTCTTGTGATGTCCTGAAGAAGGGATAGTTTCGCTTTTTCGATTTTTCCCTTTAATTGTAAGCCGCAAACTGTGTCAGTAGGCCAAATTTCAGCATGTTGTATGTTAATTTAGCCTATAAATTTCACCCCTTCATTTCGGGCCCTTAAGAAGGTAAAGTTTCGATTTTTTCAATTTTCTCATTTAATAATGCGCCAACGTTTACCAGTATGCAAAATTTTAATCAATCTAGGATTTTTAGAATGTGTAATTAAGTCTATAACTTTCACCCGTTCATTTTAGGTCCTGTAGAAGGGAAAGTTTGGATTTTTTGATTTTTCCCATTAATTGTACCCCAAACTCTACAGCATGCCAAATTTCAGCATTCTAAGATCAGCAAAAGTACGCTTGCACAAAGCATTCAAGAACACATACCGGTGAAAAGCCCTTTGTCTGTAACCACTGTCAAAAACGCTTCTTAAATAAATCTCATCTCATTAAGCATTCAAGAATACATATCGGTGAAAAGCCCTTTGTCTGTAACCACTGTCAAAAACGCTTCTTAAATAAATCTAATCTCATTAAGCATTCAAGAATACATACCGGTGAAAAGCCCTTTGTCTGTAACCACTGTCAAAAACGCTTCTTAAATAAATCTAATCTCATTAAGCATTCAAGAATACATATCGGTGAAAAGCCCTTTGTCTGTAACCACTGTCAAAAACGCTTCTTAAATAAATCTAATCTCATTAAGCATTCAAGAATACATACCGGTGAAAAGCCCTTTGTCTGTAACCACTGTCAAAAACGTTTCTCACATAAATCTTATCTCACAATTCATTCAAGAACACATACCGGTGAAAAGCCCTTTGTCTGTAACCACTGTCCAAAACGCTTCTCAAATAAATCTAATCTCATAGTGCATTCAAGAACACATACTGAAGAGGCCTTTCAAGTGTGCTCATTGCACAAAGGCGTACAAACATAGGCCAAATCTCATAATCCATTTAAAAATACATTCCGGTGAAAAACCCATTGTCTGTAACCACTGTCAAAAACGCTTCTCATATAAATCTGATCTTACAAGTCATTTAAGGATACATTGCGGAGAAAAGCCCTTTGTCTGTAACCACTGTCAAAAACGATTCACAACCAAATCTAATCTCACAAAGCATTCAAGAACACATACCGGTGAAAATCCCATTGTCTGTAACCACTGTCAAAAACGCTTCTCATATAAATCTGATCTCACAAGTCATTTAAGGATACATTCCGGAGAAAAGCCCTTTGTCTGTAACCACTGTCACAAACGCTTCTCAAATAAACCTGATCTCACAAAGCATTTAAGGATACATTCCGGAGAAAAGCCCTTTGTCTGTAACCACTGTCAAAAACCGTTCTCAAATAAATCTAATCTCACAAAGCATTTAAGGATACATTCCGGAGAAAAGCCCTTTGTCTGTAACCACTGTCAAAAACCGTTCTCAAATAAATCTGATCTCACAAGGCATTTAAAAATACATACAGGGGAAAATCTCTTTGTCTGTAACCACTGTCAAAAACCCTTCCCAAAAAATCTGTTTTCATTACGCATTTAAGGATACATACAGGGGAAAAGCCCTTTGTCTGTAACCACTGTCAAAAACGCTTCTCAAATAAATCTTCTCTCATTACGCATTTAAGGATACATTCCGGTGAAAAACCCTTTATGTGTGATCACTGTGGAAAATGCTTTTCAGACAAATCTGCTCTGACCCATCATTTAAGAATACATTCCGGGGAAAAGCCCTTTGTCTGTAACCACTGTCAAAAACGTTTCTCAGATAGCTCTCATCTCATATTGCATTCAAGAATACATACAGGGGAAAAGCCCTTTGTCTGTAACCACTGTCAAAAACGCTTCTCAAATAAATCTGATCTCACAATGCATTTAAGGATACATTCCGGAGAAAAGCCCTTTGTATGTAACTACTGTCAAAAACGCTTCTCAAATAAATCTAATCTCTTATCGCATTCAAGAATACACTCCGGGGAAAAGCCCTTTGTCTGTAACCACTGTCAAAAACGCTTCTCACATAAACCTAATCTCATAACGCATCTAATGATACATTCCGGTGAAAAGTCTTTTAAGTGTGCTCATTGCACAAAGGCCTGCACAAATAGGTCAAATCTCAAAAGCCATTTAAAAATACATTTTAGAAATCCTTGATCAATTTTCAGATTCATTTTAAATTCACAAATAAGTTCAAATCTCATTTCAAATCATTCAATTTCTCAACAAGACCCTCTTAATGTTTCAGACTGAATTCTGAATCGAATAATAGATAATAATAGAGATACTTGGTAGGTCCAAATTTTTTAATATTTTAATTAGGCTTTATACCAGGTATGAGTATTTTGCTTTCTCTGTTTTTATTCCTCTGACGAGGTGTTCAATTTCGAATTTCAACTCTTTTGAAGATGGATTGTTTTGTATTTTGATTGAAAATTGTCATGCTTTTCTAGATTGAACGTTATTTGCCATATGTGTCCATTATTTTTATGTAAATATTTTTTTATTGATTAATAAAGTAAAGGGTGTGTAGTTTCACAGTGAATTAAATAAAACTCAGTTTTAACCTGTAAACTCCTGATGATGGACTAATAATCCTCTCTAAGTAAAATTTTTTTATTGCTTTGCTCTGTTTTTGTTAATTTCTGTTGTGGAGATTTTGCACTTGTGAGATGTCTAAGATTGAATGTACACAAAATTTGTTAACGTACTAACAGACATTTTGAAAAAATCACAGCCCAATATCTCATAAAATATCATATTTTTCTATGTTAACTCATAAGGGCTTTTTTGTAGAGCAAAACGCCATATTTTCAGCTGTTTTTGAGATTTAGAAAAAAAAACAAACACTTTTTTCACGCACGATTACAATATTTGGCCATACCCTGTATGGTAAAGTAATAAAGAGAAATAAGATAAAATTATTGTATTTGTTAATTAATTGTTTAGTGGGCAGGACCCATTCCAGTTGCCTGCACGGAGGTTCCTTCGTTGACCATTTTAAATTCCCGAACAAGGAGAGAAGTTTCTCCAAATCTTCAGAGTTTTTAAGAGGATGAAAATGACGTTCTAATCTTTTATTTTTTGCATTTTTCATTATTTTGGGCTGCCTTCCCAGGTGACACACAATATTCCCAGAATATTCTAAGAAGTTATTTAAAGGACATATATATTCTAATTATCTCCAGGAGATCCACAGAATATTTGTATGGGCGTTAATCTTCTGAGAATATTCTTTTCCGAATATTCCAAGAATGCGCAACTAGGAATATTCCGGGAAAGGGAATTTAATGTCCTACACGAATATTTTAGTTCTAAGAAAATTCCCAGAATATCTACGAAGATTGAAAGATTATTCACAGGATATTCCAATGTCCAGAAAAGATATTATCAGAATATTTATAGATTATTCTTGTGCTACCTGGGTTTGCATCAATTCAGCATTGAGTTTATCATCCCTCTTCAATAGAAAAAGTTTCTAATTAATTAAATTTCATAATTTTAATATATAGTAATATAAGAAAAAATAAGCTGACGTGTTCTGATGTGGCCATCCACTTGAAAAAAAATAATCGTATAGGATCTGAAATAAAAAGACAAAATTAAATAAGATTCGTTTCCAAGTTATACAAAAAAAAGCCACTTCAACCACTTTATTTGTAAAAACACCTGTTTTGTTATGAATCCACCTGTAATGTTATGATTTAGACACCTGTTAATTAAATTTTAATGTAATATAATAATATTTGTTATAACCTATTAGTGGGTTTTAAAATTAAAAAAACCAATTAATGAATAAAAGATAATTGAAAAAAATGTAAACAAACTTTTTTATTGAAATTTTCATCTATAAATAATTACTTTAATTAAGGAAAGATCAATTAAGATAAAATTTGTCGAGGTCCAGACCTAGTCAGATCGTTTTCTCATCCTCAAAACTTGTTAATAGAGTTGGTTTCATCAAAATCTGTAGAGCCATTTTCACAATAGAATTAAGTTACAAATATATATATATATGTATTTATACAATTTAGACACCTGTTAATTAAATTTTAATGTAATATAATAATATTTGTTATAACCTATTAGTGGGTTTTAAAATACCAATTAATGAATAAAATATAATTGAAAAAAATGTAAACAAACTTTTTTATTGAAATTTTAATCTATAAATAATTACTTTAATTAAGGAAAGATCAATTAAGATAAAATTTGTCGAGGTTTTTCTCATCCTCAAAACTTGTTAATAGAGTTGGTTTCATCAAAATCGGTAGAGCCGTTTTGAAAATAAAAAAAAACATACAAATATTGTATATAAATATATATACCTACAATCTTTGCTCGTTTAATAAGAGTAGATATATCTACTCTATATCCAGATATATCTATACACTTTTATTTTACTTTTTTTATAATTAAATAAGGCCTAACCATTTTATTGAACTATAAGCGATATGAAGCCCAGAGTTGTTCTTTAAAATTTTTGAAAAAAATCACACTATTCTTTGGAAATAAAAGACTCAATTGTTGTAATAATTATAAAATTACCAAAACTACAATAAACTTTATTGCTCTATATTCAATTTCAATCTCTAATTTAATCTCATTAATACATTTATTTTTCTAGATAATCGAGCTAGGAGAATGAAACTGAAGATTATTTCTGTGAAGAATGTTTATCTGGATTCCTATCATTGTCTGATTTCGAAAGCCATATACAGGAAGGCCATTCAGAAGAAGTTCTCTTCACAAGTCATCTGAGCGATCGGAAATACGGTGCTGAGGGCATTAGGAAGCCGCCATGGTATGATTCCTCAGAGCGAGAAGGCTTCTAAACTAACCTTACATAATCGATATAATGCCGGCAAACGTTCTTTACAATGTTCTAACGATAAAAAAAAATTGAAATCAAATCAAACTAATCAATGTTTGGGAACTCATTCTAATAACAAGCACACAGGTCAAACGCCTTTAGTCTGTGCTCAATGCGAGAAGGGTTTCTCACAAAAGGGTGACCTCAAAAAGCATTTACGTATTCATACGGGCGAAAAGCCTTTCGTCTGTGATCAATGCGAGAAGGGTTTCTCAAATAAGAGTAATCTCAAAAAGCATTTACTAATTCATACAGGTGAAAAGCCTTTCGTCTGTGATCAATGCGAGAAGGGTTTCTCACAAAAGGATGATCTCAAAACGCATTTACGTATTCATACGGGCGAAAAGCCTTTCGTCTGTGATCAATGCGAGAAGGGTTTTTCAGCAAAGACTAAACTCAAAATGCATTTACGTATTCATACAGGGGAAAAGCCTTTCGTCTGTGATCACTGCGAAAAGGGTTTCTCAAATAAGAGTAATCTCAAAAAGCATTTACTAATTCATACAGGTGAAAAGCCTTTCGTCTGTGATCAATGCGAGAAGGGTTTCTCACGAAAGGATGATCTCAAAACGCATTTACGCATTCATACGGGCGAAAAGCCTTTCGTCTGTGATCAATGCGAGAAGGCTTTCTCAATTAAGGGTTATCTCAAAAAGCATTTACGTATTCATACGGGCGAAAAGGGTTTCGTCTGTGATCACTGCGAGAAGGGTTTCTCACAAAAGGATGATCTCAAAAGGCATATGAAAATCCACTCCTGGAAAATGGACTCTATTGCTTCTATTTCACATAACTAAATTAAATAAAACACAGAAATAGCTAACGGATAAATGATGTTGTCCAGCTAAATACAAGGCAATTAAATTCGAAGCAGTTGAAACTGATCTCTGACGACCAACAGTCATTTCGATTCAACCTTTGTGTCTAGTGAAACTATTTGTACTTCTTCCCTTGGGTATATTGTACACTTCTTTTTCTTTAAAATTAAATTAAGTCTTCTTCTAGTCCGCCCGCTAACTCGTTGAACATTCTTGCTCCATTGAAGTACGCCGGAGGCTCTGCCCAAAAGCCCCTTCTCTTAAATTCGGGATTTATTTAAATCACCGACAATTCATCAATTCATTTACAAATACGTTCACAATACGTTTTATTTACCCAAATCACCGACACTTACGTTATTAATACGTTATACCTAATAATTGTACTTGAACTTCTCTACAAGTGTTAGTGTAAAAAATTTTCAATAAAACAAATTTAATAAGTCAAACCAAGGTTTTTAGAAATAAAGTGCTTTTAAAAACTATCATCCTCGACCACAAGACTTATTTTTGTATTTATAATCATTAATCTATTTTCCTAATTATATATGATATTTTATTTTAACTTAATCTAATTTCATCTCTAAGTTAGCCTTGTCTATTTTTCAAAATATTTACTTGTCCTATTTTTTGCAACAAAGCCCTTAAACTTCCCCTTTTCCCGCTAACTCGTTGAACATTCTTGCTCCATTGAAGTACGCCGGAGGCTCTGCCCAAAAGCCCCTTCTCTTAAATTCGGGATTTATTTAAATCACCGACAATTCATCAATTCATTTACAAATACGTTCACAATACGTTTTATTTACCCAAATCACCGACACTTACGTTATTAATACGTTATACCTAATAATTGTACTTGAACTTCTCTACAAGTGTTAGTGTAAAATTTTTTTCAATAAAACAAATTTAATAAGTCAAAGCCAAAAGGGATTTTTAGAAATAAAGTGCTTTTTAAAAACTATCATCCTCGACCACAAGACTTATTTTGTATTTATAATCATTAATCTATTTTTCCTAATTATATATATTTTATTTTAACTCAATCTAATTTCATCTCTAAGTTAGCCTTGTCTATTTTCAAAATATTTACTTGTCTAATTTTTTGCAACAAAGCCCTTAAGCCCTTTTTTACTTTATCCAATGCGTAGCATGGGGAAAATATTGTAATCGGTCTCGCGGCAAGCGAGAATTCAAAGGGTTCTCAGGTAAAGGATACGGAAACCATCGACTCAAATATAGTCACCAATTACAGTATTCAATTAGGTTGAATTTTAGCACGTGACGGTTTTGCCAAAAATTACCAGAGGTCAAAAAGTGCGATTTTTTCATTGTGTGCCTGCAGATGGATGAAAAAATGTGAGAGCAATTTGGTTATCTAAAATAATTATTTAATAAAGTGTTAACCAAATATAAAAATAAAGTGGCATCCGAGGCGATGGAAGAGAAAAAAACTATAAAAAAATCCATTCCCTATAATATACGTACATGAATTGTCTCCAAGAGTCTTGAAAATCAAGACAAAAACAACACAAAATTGGTATTATTTATGAGATGGTCTGCGACACATGTAAAAAAGAAAATAAAGGTGAATATTGGTGAAACATGGAGAGTTTGGAGGGAGAGAATAAGGGAACAGGTGTCATGAAACTATATAATGAATGTATAGATAGATATCTATTAAACCATTTTGATGACTGTGTGAATTTTAAAATGGACTCGGAGAATATTTCAGAGTGTCTGATTGTGAGCTTGGACAGGTATGAATGGTTAATTAAAAAATGTATTAAAAGTGTATATATTGGTAGAAAAGTATAAATGTAGAAATAAAGTTGGTCCTTTTTAATAAATGTTTTCAGAATAGATCAATATTTATACTTAATGATAGATTTAGTCAATTGAGATTTGATTATAAAATGTAAAATTTCTTTTAATTGCTCATCAGTTCAAATCAGATTCTAAATTCAACGACAAATTGTTTACAAATTATTTGTTTATTGAAATTTGTTGAAATATTTCCATATGTTAATAAATTGAGAATGAGGTTATATGTGCGGATTGACAAATTCCAAATCTTGAACGAAATTAATTCTATGTAGGAATGTGAAATTTTATGGTTTTTATTTTGTATAATTGAATTTATAAAAAAATATTTCAATTTTCAGTACTACTGAAGATGGTCTACCAGGGGTGACCGAAACTGCTTAGTAAATCTATCTAATAAATATTGTTAATTGTCTAAAATTACTCTATTTAGGTATTCTATGTGACTGAACAAACCCTTTAATTTATCAAGATAAATAGAGGGTAAGTCGAGAAATTCTTCTTCTAATAATTCAGGAGCGCTAATTAAATTAGTCTATATATATAAAATTAAGGTTTTGTCTGTACATTGGTCCAAATCACGCCAAATTTTGGTTGCACACGTTTCAAGCAAAGTTATGAACGAAAACACCCTCAACAAAATTCCTGTCTGTCTGTCTGTCTGTTTCAGTGGTTTCCGCGAAAAGTTGCTCAACATATTCACGTCAAAACGGCTGAAGGGATTATGAAATTTCATATTTGTATCAGAGGTCTTCTAACTTACGTTTTTAGCTATATAACTTTTTGATATTAACTTTAAAAGAATAAAGTCAATGAAATGCACAAATAAATCTCTTAAACTACAACTTACGGAAAGTTTATAGTGGCAAAATTGGTAGGAGGTGATTTTACCAACTTTTGTTTGAAAATACTCCTGTGTAGAGAAGTGAGGAAAATATAAATTTCTGCTTTGAGCAACTTCAATAATTTTGTATACATAATCTGTAGGCTCCTAGAGAGCTAGAATGCAAAAACTAACCACCCAAAATGGGGGCACAAAAAAATGGAAAATTTGCTCTTGGACCAAATTCAACCAAATTTTATATACTTAATCTGTGGGTCACTGAAGGCTAGAAATGCAAAAACTGGGTGCGGGGTTGAGTGGGGTGGGTTAGGGCATGGGATGCGCGGAGTGGAATGGCGGTCGAGTGAGGGAGTTGGGGGGGGGGGGTCGTGGAGTGTGGTGGGTTGGAGTGGGGGGTGAGGTTTGCCCTGTGGTATGGGGCGTTGGGCACGGGTTCATGGTGCGGGGGTAGGGGTGCTGGATGGGTCGGGGGGGAGTTTAGTGTGAGGGTGGGATTCGTGGGTTGGGGTTCCAGGGGGCGTGCCTTGCAGCTAGTATATAATATAATTCAGGGAAACTAGGGATGATGAATTACTTAATATAAGGGATGAAAGAATAAGGGTTGGTTAGAGAGAGGGTGATTTATCAATCGTTTAGGAGATATTTTTATTTCTAATGATAGTGATAAGAGAAGAAGTTGCACCAAAAGCTGCAATCTCTGTAGCCTGTGCTGAGCTCTCTCTCATTGCTTCAAAGCCGAGGAGGACCTGGGTGGTTTTCAAATCAAGAGGAGGGGTGTCCAAATATTGAAAAAATAGCAATTAAGTAAAAAAGAACAAGAACTGGTTTAGTTTGGAATTTTAATTTAATTCTTTTTCCTACATTGACCTTTAAATTTGTGTAAATAAAGAACTTTATACTTAATTTATTGACTTTTTCACGCCTCTCCATAAATTAGAGTTCATTCTCAACGAGTCCACAAAAAAAAAATATGGAAAACTTGTCCATCAGTTTAAAACAAACATATAAATTAACTTAAAAAAAAATTTCAAATTATTTTTTATTTTTTTGTTTTAGAAAAAAAATTAGTTCATTAAAATGCACTTTCAATAGTATTAAATTTAACATTGGACCTTCTGCCATGCAAATAGATTTATAACATATTCGAAATTTGTTTTTTCTGTTTCTTCTCGGTTTTTTTTTTTTTTTTTTTATAATGATATTGATACAAGAAGAAGTTGCACCAAGAAGGTACAACCTCTGAAGTCCGTGGTGGACCCTTGTAACGTGAAGATAAGGGCAGATTTAGATTGGGTGGTAGAAGTCGAAGGTATCTGTGGATGCTGGTCTTGAAAGTTTGAAGGTTATAAGTAGCTGGAAAGACGGTCGGGGAAGAGAATTCCAGTCTCTAGATGTCATAGGGATAAATGAATTGGCGAATGCGTTTGTTCGATTAGTATCTAGTTTAAGCGCGTAGGGGTGTTGAATTTTAGAAAATCGTGTATTTCGGGCAAATGAGGCCTTTGGTGGGATTATCGATTTTATTTCGTCAGAACAAAAGCCATGGTAATATCTATAAAAAAGGATAGGGCGGAGACAGATCTACGATGGGCTAGGAGTCAGTTAATGTAGGATCGCCTATCAGTCTGATAGCACGCCTCTGAATTGCATCTAAGGTATTAAGAGAATACTTGAGCTTCTCTCCACAAATGCGAGCAATATTCAAGACAGGGGCGAATTTGAGCCTTGTATAATATAAGGAGTTGAGTAAATGATTACATTATTACATTACATCATTACATGATTGAAGCTCTGATTTCTGGAAATCCGTCAATCTCGTTCATCAGTCCATCAGCCTACCCGAGAGGTGAACCGCGATTGGAATTAGGTGTACACCGTCTTTGGAATTACTTTGGAATTCATTAGATAATCTATTGTCTTCTACTTGGAAATGAAAGTGGAAGTAGGTGTACACGATTTAGATCGCGGTTCACCCCTCGGTTTTAC
>JALMQS010000069.1:6759603-6944593 GCA_024734495.1 Forficula auricularia | reverse complement strand
AGACGAGTTGCCTCAAAACTAGTGTGAATATCGAAACGAAATTTCACACGTAGTTTTGGTCCATTGAGATTAAGAATTGATTAGATTTTGGTGCATATCGACCCAAAATTAAGGGGGGTTAAATATTAAAAAATCTAGGCCATTTGAGTAAACTCAACCACAATTTTGTATACATAATCAGTGGAACCGATCCTAAAAATGCAAAAAAACTAACCGCCCAAAATGGGGGGGGGTCAAAAAATGAAAATCTAGGCTCTTGTATCTAACTCAACCAAATTTTGTATACATAGTCAGAGGGCCCACAAATAATCTAAAAATGCACAAAACAAACCGGCTAGAATAGAGGGGGGATCAAAAATTAACAGGCCATAGGCTCTTGAACCAAGCTCAACCAAATTTTGTATACATAATCAGTAGGCCCCCAGGAGTCTAAAAATGGAAAAACTAACCCCCCTCCCCTACATGATTATAAATAATTTTATTAAATATTAAATAGGCGAGGGTCCAGGTTGTATGGTAAAGGCAAGTGGATGGCCACATCAGAACACGTCAGCTTATTTTTCTTGATAGCCGATTAAAAATTCCAAGTTAGATGACCCACCTGATAGTAAAGTTAATTCAAAATAATGTTGTTATTCTTTTCGTTCCTATTGTTTATTTATATTATTTGTTGTTTATAAATATATTATCAATTTATCATTGATGTAAAATTATGTTTAATAAAGACTAATTCATTGTTATTAATCTTGTTCAATTTATTAAGCATAATTATATTTATATTATATATAAAACCAATCGAAAATATTTTTTGGTTGTCTATTAATTTATTAATACTCTTTTTGATCATGGTAAGAAACTCAAGAAAAACAAAATATAAATTGAATAATACTTACTCCCATCCTAGTTAAATAATAAAAATGTCTTGGAATCACTAAAATTACTGGATCGCTAGATGTCATAGCACAACACTCGCTGATTATATTAGTAGTATTAATAATTTACAATCTAAAATTAAACAAATTGAGTAGACATTAATATTTAAAGTAATATTTAGTTTAAAAGGAAAGTGTCATTCAAGTAGAGTGTTTAAAAGCAGAGAGAAATTGATGGATTGGAATTTGACTGGAGAGCGCCATATTGGATCTAGTGTCAGAGAGATTTCATGGGTGCTGAGAGCCAGGAGCCAAGCCGAACATATCCGAAGACGACCGATCAAAAAAGGAAATCAATTATTTAAACTTTCAAATTACAGATTTACAGTCTCAAATAAAAAATCCGACCAAATAAGCCAAGACAATGTTATATAAGCATAATATACACAATTAAATATTTTAATTTTTATAGTTTTTGAAAATAGCAAAAATATACTATCTAAGAAAATAGATATTTTTCAAAATCGAATATCCTTTGTCAGGTGATTTTAATCTATCTATCTATCTACAGTCTTTTTCCGAAAATAAGACATCCTCCGAAAATAAAGCCTATCGTGATTTTCGGAACTTTTTAGCAAAATAAGACATCCTCCGAAAATAAGCCCTATCATTGATTTTCGGAACTTTTTTTGTAAAATAAGACATCACCCGAAAATAGTCCTAGTTAAAATAATGGACAAAAAGAATTCGTTAAAATCTGTTGTTGATTTATTAAGTATAAGTATATGTTGAAAACTTACAATACTCGTATTTCAAAATGTTTGAAACAAAATATTCCGAGAAATTAATTGTTTACCTCTACAGTTGGTTTCAAATTAATTCTTGAATTTATCTTAAAAATACAACATAAGGCAGCGGTCTACATTGAGCGACAGTGCAGGTATACAACGTTCATTCATTTCATCAGTATAATTCAAGAATTTTATTTATGACGATGTTCCAGAAGGAGATGACATGACTGTAATTGAATAAATTTAAATTTCTGTATTCTGTGTAAAATAAAATATTAAATAAAAATATATAAATATACTTTTATTTTTGCCCTCCCCAGAAAATAAATAGCGCATTTTGGACCAAAAAAGAAAGTAAGACAGTGTCTTATTTTCGGAAAAGACGGTATATAAAATTAGGTTTTGTCTGTACATTTGCTCAAATCACACACGCCAAATTTTGGTTGCACACGTTTCAAGCAAAGTTATGAACGAAAACACCCTCAACAAAATTCCTGTCTGTCTGTCTGTTTCAGTGGTTTCCATAGAAAAGTTGCTCGTTCACGTAAAAACGGCTGAAGGGATTATTATGAAATTTCATATTTGGATCAGATGTCTTCTAACTTACGTTTATAGCTATATAACGTTTTGATATTTTTACCCCCAAAAGGGGGTTTGGGGGGGGCGCATGAATGAAAATCATAAATAACTCCTAAACTATTAACTCTAAGGCAAATTTTTTTAATAAACAAAGTTCACATCTGGGGGATGTGATTTCTGACGATTTTTGTTTAAAAAAGTGGCTTAAAAAAGAGGGGGAGGGGTGAAAAAATGAAAAATTCTTGCCCTTGGGCAAACTCAACCAAATTTGATATAAATAATGGGTGGGCCTCTAGAGAGCTAGAAATGCAAAAAACTAGCTAACCACCCAAAATGGGAGGGAAAGGTGAAAAAATGAAAATTCTTGCCCCTTGGAGCAAACTCAACCAAATTTGATATAAATAATCGGTGGGCACGGGTGCATGGTGAGGGGGTGGGGGGGGTGCTGGGTAGGTTTAGGGAGGTGTCAGGGTGGGTTGGGGGTCAGGGGGCGTGGCACCTGACCTTAAGAGGGCCGCCGAAGGCGAGCCTTGCATCTAGTAATATATATTTTGATTAAAATTGAAGAAAAAATGAAAACTATTTATTTGCTTTTTAAATAAACTGCAACGGATCGTTGCTAAACTTTATCCATATTCATTTGAAATATTAATATATGTTTATTCCTTTTTATTATTAATCATATTTCACTTTTCAGTTGCAGTTCATGTTGTCTTTAATTCAAAAATAATGATCGATTCTCATTTAATAGTCGAGGAATAACCATTCTACATTGGAATTTTGACGTTTCGGTTATTATTGATAACCATTGCTGAAGACATGGAGGAATCGGCTTAAAATCAAAAATAACGATGGATTCTTATCTACTAATAACCTTATTGCATTTCATTTTTGATGTTTTGACTATTAATGGCAATCAATGGCAAACGTGGGAGAATTGACTTAAAATCAAAGACTAAACAAATTCTTTTATGTTAAACAACTAAGTTTGAGCTGTTTGCAAAAAGAATTTTGTCTTTTGATTTTATGTCGATTCCTGTCTTCAGCAAAAGTAAATGATAGAAAAGAACGCAATTGCTATGGTTACTGATAAAATTTCCTCCTAAATTTTTTAGCATTATTGAAAGCCTATCCCACTCTTACTTAAGCAAAGTTAAATGAGGCTATATTAAAACGATCAAATGAATAAATTTTAAAGATTTAAAAAATTACTATCTTACTCTAGAGTAAAGTACTTTAAAATATGATTTTACTAAAAACTTTATTTGACCTTTTTTGTGATCCGCAAAGTACTTAATTAGGATATTAAATTTCATCAAAATTGGTTAAGTTATTTTTAAGATAATTTAGAAAAAACTAAAAAGTACTGAAATAAAATACTAATGTTTGCTTGCCGATATGTACCAAAAACTTTAATCAGCTCTTCATTTTTGTTAAAATAATAGTAGGTTTTAATTTCATTTCAATCGGTGCAACGGTTTGGAAAAAATAAACAGGCCAAATATCACACACCCTTTTTGCTTACATCCACACTTGAACTACAAATAAATGAAAAAAATCGCACTTTTTTTGGCCCTCGACGAGACTATATAATTTTTGGCAAAACCGTCGTGCTAAAATTCAACCTAATTGAATAATACAATTTTATGGCTTTAATTGAGACCATGGGTTCCGTAGTCTTTACCTGAGGACCTTTTTGAAGTCGCGCTGCCTCGAGACCGATTACAATACTTTCCCCCTGCTTTGCATTGGATAAAAGTAAAAATTCAATTAAAATAAAATATATTTTGAAATAAGATAGGACCTCTATATTTGAATTTGTAAAAAATGAATGAGATTTAATTGACTTAAAAGTAATGAATGAGTTAGTTATATGTATATTATTATAAAGAATGAATATATATTGAAAAAATAAGTTAAGATCTAAAACGGGAGAAATTTAGGGAAAAATAAATATTCAAACATGTCAGAGATAAGACTTAATTTAATTTTAAAAAAAAGCGTACAATATACACAAGGGATGAACTACAAATAGTTTCACTAGACACAAAAGATTGAATCTAAATGACTGTTGGTCGTCAGAGATCAGTTTCAACTGCTTCGAATTTAATTGCCTTGTGATGGCTGGACAACGTCATCTATCTGTTGGCCATTTCTGTGTTTTATTTAATTTAGTTATTTGAAATAGAAGCAATAGAGTCCATTTTCTAGGAGTGGATTTTCATATGCTTTTTGAGAGATCCTTTTTCTGAAAAACCCTTCTCGCAGTGATCACAGACGAAAGGCTTTTCCCCTGTATGAATACGAAAATGCATTTTGAGATTCCTCTTTTCTGAAAAACCCTTCTCGCAGTGATCACAGACGAAAGGCTTTTCCCCTGTATGAATACGTAAATGCGTTTTGAGATCACTTTTTTGTGAAACCCTTCTCACGTATTGATCACAGACGAAAGGCTGGCCCGTATGAATACCTAAATGCGTTTTGAGACTAGAATTTTGTGAAAAACCCTTCTCGCAGTGATCACAGACGAAAGGCTTTTCCCCTGTATGAATACGTAAATGCTTTTTGAGATCACCCTTTTGTGAGAAACCCTTCTCGCATTGATCACAGACGAAAGGCTTTTGGCCCGTATGAATACGTAAATGCGTTTTGAGACTAGAATTTTGTGAAAAACCCTTCTCGCAGTGATCACAGACGAATGGTTTTTCGCCCGTATGAATACGTAAATGTTTTTTGAGATCACCCTTATTTGAGAAACCCTTCTTGCAGTGATCACAGACGAATGGTTTTTCGCCCGTATGAATACGTAAATGTTTTTTCAGATGATTCTTTTGTGAAAAACCCTTATCGCAGTGATCACAGACGAATGGTTTTTCGCCCGTATGAATACTTAAATGTTTTTTGAGATCACCCTTATTTGAGAAACCCTTCTTGCAGTGATCACAGACGAATGGTTTTTCGCCCGTATGAATACGTAAATGTTTTTTCAGATGATTCTTTTGTGAGAAACCCTTCTTGCATTGATCACAGACGAAAGGCTTTTCGCCTGTATGAATAAGTGAATGCTTTTTGAGATCACCCTTTTTGTAAAAACCCTTTTCGCATTGATCACAGACGAAAGGCTTTTCGCCCGTATGAATACGTAAATGCTTGTTGAGAGCACCCTTATTTGAGAAACCCTTCTCGCATTGTTCACAGACGAATTGCTTTTGGCCTGTGTGCTTGTTATTAGAATGAGTTCCTAAACATTGATTAGTTTGCTTTGATTTCAATTTGTTTTTATCGTTAGGACATTGTAAAGAAAGTTTGCAGGCATTATATCGATTATTTAAGGTCAGTTTAGAAGCCTTCTCGCTCTGAGGAATCATGTCAATAAGGGGTTCCGATTTAATTTCAGCACCGTATTTCCGATCGCTCAGATGACTTGTGAAGAGTACTTCTTCTGAATGGCCTTCCTGTATATGGCTTTCGAAATCAGACAATGATAGGAATCCAGATAAACATTCTTCACAGAAATAATCTTCAGTTTCATTCTTAGTTCGATTATCTGGAAAAAAAAATAAATGTATTGATGAGATGAATTTAAAGATTGAAATTAAATATTGAAACAATAAATCAAATGTCCTAATGGTCTCCGAGATGAAGGACAAGGGAGAGAGCCTATTTCATCTAAATTAGAATTTGAAGAGTTCTCCCAAAGGTTGTTAATCAAATAAATGAACTTATCATCAGCTGATGTATTTCGTCTCAATTGAAGTTTTATTTTTAAAATTAAATGTAATTTCCTATGTATACATTTCTTTTGATGTTTGTTGAGAAATTCTTCACTAATAAAATTCGTAAGACAATCACTGCACAAGAAATGTGGCCCTGAAAAAGATAATAATGCAATTTTTAGTTAGATATAAATGCTTATGGCCCCCATGGACACTAGCGAGCTAAAATCGAGCCCAGCTGAACATAAGTAAACTCATACAGACTTGATTCGAATGAAATTTTCTTTATATATATTTATATCCCAACAAAAATACATGTATAAATAAACTGCAACGGATCGTTGCTAAACTTTATCCAAATTCATTTGAAATATTAGTATGTTGCATTTTCCTTTATTATTAATCAGATATCACTTGCAATTTGTAGTTCATGTTGACATTAATTAAAAATAATTCTCATTTAATAGTCGAGGAATAACCATTCTACATTGGATTTTTGACATTTCGATTTTATTGGTAACCATTGCTGAAGACATAGAGAAATCGACTTTTAAACCAAAAATAGCGATTGATTCTCTCATCTAATACTTGAGGAATAACCATTCTATATTGGATTTTTGACATTTCGGATTTTATTGGTAACCATTGCTGAAGACGTGGAGGAATCGACATAAAATCAAAAATAACGATCGATTCTTATCTAATACTAGAGGAATAACCTTATTGCATTCCATTTTTGACGTTTTGACCAAGTAATGGCAACCTCTACTGAAAACGTGGAAGAATCGACTTAAAATAAAAAGACTAAATTCTTTTATGGCAAACAACTCAAACTTGAGTTGTTTACCAAAAAATTTGAGTCTTTTTATTTTAGAGTCGAACTAACCCGTTTTCGAGAATTTGCCGATAATAGAATAAAACATCAAAATGGAATACTGTGGGTTATTCCTCTAGTGATAGATAAGAATCGATCGATTATTTTGATTTATGTCGGTTAATGGTTACCGAAAAATCCGAAAAATGTCAAAATCTCAATATAAATGATTATTCCTCAGTGACGGAGGAATCAATCGCTTATTTTTTGGATCATTCTCTATGTCTTCAATGCAATGATTCTAAAAAACAAAATGTCAAAATCAATTGTAAGAATGGTTATTCCTCAAGTATTAGATGAGAATCAATCGCTATTTTTGGTTTAAAATCGATTTCTCTATGTCTTCAGCAATGGTTACCAATAAAAACCGAAACGCCAAAAATCCAATATAGAATGGTTATTCCTCAAGTATTAGATGAGAATCAATCGCTATTTTGGTTTAAAGTCGATTTATCTATGTCTTCAGCAATGGTTACCAATAAAAACCGAAACGCCAAAAATCAATATGGGAATGGTTATTCCTCAGAAAGTACTAGTTAAGAATCAATCGCTATTTTTGGCATTTCACAGAGAAAAAGCCTATCCACTCTTACTTAGTTAGGTTAAATGAGTCCTATATTACCATAAACAGATCAAATGAATAAATTTTAAAGAATTTCAAAAATCTTACTTTAGAGTAAAGTACTTTAAAATATAATTTTACTAAAAACTTTATTTAACCTTTTTTTGTCGGCCCCACGGTACTTAATTAGGATATTAAATTTAATAAAATTGGTTAAGTCATTTTAAAGATATTTAGAAAAAACTAAAAAAGTACTGAAATAAATAATGTTGTATAATACTAATGTTTGTGGGCCGATATGTACCAAAACTAATCAGCGCTTCATTTTTGTCTGACGAGCAGGTTTTCAATTTCATTTCAATCGGTGCAAGGTGTGGAAAAAGTCATTGGACGAAAAAAACGATAACACACATACATCCATCCATCCCCACGCACTTCAAAAAAAATGGCACTTTTTGGCCTCTCGACGAGATTCCAGGTAAGCCACATGCTAAAATTCAATCTCATTGAATACTTCAATTTGTGACCTTAATTGAGTCCATGGGTTCCGTAGTCTTTACCTGAGGACCCGTTGAAGTCGCGCTTGCCGCGCGACCGATTGCAATACTTTCTCCCATGCTTCGCATTGGATAAAGTAAAAGGCCCAATTCGATTAATTAAAACTCTTAGTCAAAAAAGTAGTGAAATCTAATGTTCCGCCAAGTTTAAAATCATCAATTTATTCAACGAGTCGCGAATAGAGTAATTTCAATTAAAATTCATGTTTTTCGTTTTACATGCCCACATTGGCGTACCCAGTTTTTGACCTAGGGGGGGGGGGGGGGGGGGCAAATCCGCTACAGGTCGGCAACTCAAAAACAATATTCAAATTCCCGGTTCTCCCGGTCAAAAACTTCAATTTCCTCCGGTTGACAGTAGCCGATTAACAATTATTTGTAAAAGGTCAGCCCATAATTATACGAGAGAAAAAAAAGGTCAATCTGGTACTAAAATGATTTCTCACGTCTCTGGTCCTTTGTCTCCATTTTCCCGGTTATATATCGAAATTCCCATTTTTTTCCCTCCAATTTATTTCAAAAGCAATTTTCTTGGATTTTCTGTAAAGCGATTTAAAACGAGTTCTGTGAAAGAATCCCTCAAACTATTTACAAGTTTTTTATGTACGCTAATCTAGTCCAGAGCCTGGAGCGTTAAAAACATGAAAACCTCGGATTTCAGTTGGTATTGGGTCATTCATTCCATGTCAACTCAACACAGCCATTTTACCTCCCCACTTTAGATTTTCTTGAAATTTGGTACACTGATATGCTGTGCTAATATAAATAAAAATAAAAATTTTAAATTTTTATCTTGAATAGTTTTTTTATATGGCCTTGTGAAATTTTCAAAAAATCGCAAAAAAACCACTAACAAACAATTTTGAAACTGCTCTAAAAGCTGTCTTAATTGAGTTAGAGAGGTGGGACAGGTGTCATTTTGCAGCTTTTTTAATGCTCTTTTCAGAGACATACAACTTGACATGGACATGGGTTATAATAAAATTTTTTTTCAAAATGTAAATCAAATTTTTTATTTTTTTAAAAGTACCACTTTTTAAAATTTTCAAAAAAATTCTGTAAATAGATAGTACTTTCATAAACTACTATGCAAAGTATAATGATGGGATGGTAATGGGGTCTATGTTTAAAAAATTTATTACTGACTCTTGTTTTTCATGTGAAAGCCCCGGGAATAAGGAAGAAAACCCCATGGTTTTGCGAGGAAATTAAACAGTTGTCCGAAAGAAAAAGAAAAGCATTTTTACAATTTAAATCATCGGGAACAACTACGTTATATAACATCTATAAATCAATTAGGAACGAGGTTAATATACAAATTAGGCAAATTAAAAGAAACTTCTGGGAAGCATATACAAAAACCGGGAAAGAGATTTCTATGGGCAGCAAAGAAAAATATGGCGAATGATACAAAACCAAAAAAAGAGATCTTAGAGTATGTGATCCCACATAACATAGATGAAAAAACATGGATGGAATATTTTAAGAAGCACAGCTATGCAGGAACACCAGAGGGAATGTGACAGAAGAGATCGGGGAAACTCGTGTGTAGTGTGTAGCTGTAACAAAAATGGAGATTGATAACACTCTAAAGACGTTAAAAAAAGACGGAATTACTAACGAAATGTTAAAATATGGAGGACCACATCTCTACAGGAGCAAATATATGTACTAATTGATCAAGTATTCAGAATATCGACAATCCAGAAGGTAAGAGAGAAGCGAACATAGTAATACCAATATTCAAGAAGGGCGAAAAACTCAACCCCAACAACTACCGTGGAATTAATCTGCTAAACACCCACCTTAAGCTTACCTAAAAATAGTAGTAATAAACTGTCAAGAATAATAAACTTACATGACGAGCAACAAGGTTTCAGGAAAGGTCGGTCCTGTGTAGACGCTATATTCGCCATCAGACAGCTATGCGAAAAAGCATATGAATTTAACAAGCCGGCGTTTTTTCTGTTTTATCGATATCGAAAAAGCGTTCGATAAAGTACAGCTGAAGCACGTCATAAAAATCTTGGAAAAGTTTAAAATCCCAGACAATCTCATAAACCTAATACAAGATATTTATTCCAACAACACCGCCAGAATAAAAACTGAAGGAAGACTGTCCCGAAGCATCCCAGTGAACCAGGGCATTAGTCAGGGAGACTCTCTTAGCCCTCTGCTTTTTAATATAGTAATGAATGAAATCATTGGAGAAATAAAAAATCTAAAAGGATATTTATTCCCTAGGGGACGAGAATTTAACATGCGTTTGCTATGCAGACGATGCAGCACTCGTTGCAGAAGATGAAGATTCCCTCCAGCGCCTCCTGTATAAATTCAGTTGTTTTGCACATAAATTCGGTCTCACCCTGTCAACCAAGAAGACCAAAACTCTCCCAATCTCTAAAATACCACTCCGATGAACTACAACTATACGATACGATTGTCGAACAAGTCATGTCCTTCACGTACCTTGGAATCCAAGTGACCTCTTATCGAGAGACTTAGAATCAGAGGTAAAACATCAAGCAATAAAGGCATCGAAAATATCGGGTTGCCTTAAAAATGCAATCTGGTCAAATCAATATTTAAGATCGGAGGCCAAGGTACGAGTCTACAAAACCGTGGTACGCCCAATATTAACATACGCAACTGAGACAAGACCCGACACTGCAAAAACTATTCAATTATTGGAAACAACAGAAATGAAGACATTGCGAAGTGGAGCTTATTGTATAAGCTCTTTCTATTATTCGACTTATATATTGTGTTTTCGTTTTATTTCAAATTTGAATTTTAAAAATTTTATGCAAAGTGACATTTTGATGAGAAATTAAAAAATATTCATTTAGCTTAAATTTTTACTCAATTTCTCCTTGAAATAATCAAATAAAATTATATCGTAAGTTGAATAATGACTTTTATTTAATTAAATTATCGTTCTTCAAGAAATTATTATAATTGCTAAAATTCATTTTTCTAACTTAAAATTCATTCTTTTATAAGTCAAATTATTTAGCTAATTTTATATATAATCTAGTTTATTTTTTTGTTAACTCGCTTAAAAAGTGCATTCCATTTTTTAAATAATTTCACCGGAAAAACCATGACTCGCGTAGTCTTTTTGCTCTCAAAAACCCACATCCGATTTATCGCATGCTTTTTCGGCGTCGCGTCTATAGGAAACATTTCATTTTTATCTTTTTTGTTGTTCCGATCACGGGCGGATCCAGAAATTTTTTATGGGGGGGGGGGGGCGATATTAAAAATACGAGAATATATCAATATTTTTAATGTATTTTAGTAGGAAATTAACGCTTACATTCTAAAGAAATAATACACCTCTATACCAGGGCCGATACCACACTTTCATTTTAGGGGATTATGTACCGACACCCCCCCCCGAGCCCGCCTCCTGGCTGCAAATGTGGAAGTACTGGTGGCAAATTTTGTCTCTGCGAATGAATATGACCAGGGCGATTTGGAAGTCTCGTTATGGGGGGGGGGGGGGGATCACCCCTCCGCCCCCCCTGGTCCGCCCTTTGTACAGATAAGAATAAATAAATAGATAAAAGAAAAGAAAAATATTAATTATTTAATCCTGAAAGAAGTAGAAGACGTACAAGTGAGAAAAGGAAGAAATACCATACAGGATATGATCAAGATCATTCTAAATCGTGCATGAAAAAAGTGTTTTTTTTTTTGCTTCGTTTTTTTCAAAATATCTCAAAAAACGCTGCAACTATTTCAATAAAATAAATTAAATAAAGCCAGGCATTTTGGTCTACAAAAAAAGCCCTCATGAGTAAACATCGAAAAAAAATTATATTTTTCGATATATAAATTGTTTTATCAAAATGTCTGTTTAGTACTTTATCAAAGAAAGGTGTTTTGAATTTTTATCTCTAATGTTATGAAAGGACCAAAGGACTTTTGAATTTTGATGTCTAAATAGCTTCTTTGAAATTTTAATGTAATGTTAAGAACATTTTGGGGTCTAAAGTTTTTGTGAAATTTTAATGTATTATTAAGAAAAAGGTTCATTGAAATTTTTAATCCCTAAACAGCCTTCCAAGAAGGGTGGATAAATGGATATCCCTTGAGTAGCTTATAGAAAGGCTTTTATCTTTTGAGCAAAGCTCTCAAACTCCAATGTCTAAACCAAAATTGGTTCATTGTTCATTTGTCTCGTTGGCTACCTGCCAGTCTTTACCCCCACTCTCAGAGATCTGAGTATATAACCAGAGTCATCTGAATTTTTTGCTGTTAGAGATTTTTAGAGAATTTTTTTTTTACAAATTTCATATCTCAAATTTAAATTTCATTAAATTAAATAAAAAAAAAAAAAAAAAAATCCCTGGCGATTTGGCGTTTTTTATCCGTCTGCGTGCGACGCACGTGTTGCACTCCCGCCAGGCACGTGGCCTCTATGGGGAGACGACCGCCCCTCCCCCCCCTCGGGATCCGCCCTTGGTTCCGATCATATAACTATTAAGTATATAGTTGATCGTCCTATATCACTTAATATTGTCCAATACAATCAAGTGAATTTTCATTACCATTCAGAATATAATATAAATACTTTTATCATTATATTCATAAATTCGCCACTCTGTTCGGCAATCCGAGATTATCATCCTTTGTTTAAATTAGATCATTATTATAATCCAGTTCGTCGCAGGTAAATATATCTATTTCACTCGATTTTATTATGTTTGTAACTTTTTCTTTTAATATGTGTTCTATTAATTATATATTTTTTTTTATCGTCGCAGTCCGCAGGTGGATATCCAATCCATTCCACGACTTTCATTTCCAAACACAACTGGGAATCTATTCATCGCTGTTTCTAGTGATATTTTATCAATCAAAAAATTGTATTATTTGGGACTTTCATAAAAACAAACCAGAGCAAGTATCTGTATCATATGTAAAACCAATTATATATATATATAAGTCTTATAATAAATTTTCTCATTCACTTCATGAACAATCTAGATCTTTATAGATCTTTATAATAATTAAATTCATTGCGTATCTATTTATATAGATACAATCTTAAAATTAATTCTGTTTCATTTTTTTCATTTATATATAATTATTAATCTAATTATATATCTTGTTATTATATTATTGTTGTTAAAATAAATTTAAAAATCCATATTACTGCATTCAATTTCTACACCCGGTTCTATCTGCCTTATAAATTAAGCTTTGATTTCAAATATCTTCTTACAGTCCAAGATATAGAATATTATTACATTCTGGTATTATCAGATTAACCCACAGCGACCTATCCTAAATTAACTTTACCTTTTTTAAACATTTAAAATTTAAACTCATAAATATCTTTGGAGTCTATAAGCTCCACGAAGGATAATGAACGTGACCAGGCTCGATAGAATGAAGAGTGAAGATATTAGAGAAAAATGTGGAATACAAAAGGTGGGCGAATGGGTTAAAAGAAGAAGAGCGGAATGGTATCCGCATGTGAGAAGAATGCCAGAAGACCGTCTGGTAAAGAAAGTGATGACCAACAAGCCGGTTGGAATAAGAGGTAGAGGTCGTCCCAAGAAAAGATGGTATGACGATCTGGAAGAAACAAACCTATAGGTTTAAAAACAAGAAGAAGAAGAAGAAGAAGTTTTTCATAAATACTCAGTTTTGCCCAAATAATAATGATTTTAATGTAGTGAAACGACATTTTATGAAAAATCACTTGTGTATATAAAACCATGTTTATGAAATAAACACACTGTTCTAATTAAATAACTGTTTAATACTAGAGATTAATAATAGTCCTATAAATGCTTTCATGAAAAATATGAATGCATTGTACTTTAAATTAGTCTTATAAAAATATTAGTAAAAACTAAGACAAATAAAACACCAACATCTATATATATCAAATATAGGTTTTGTCTGTACATTGCTCCAAATCACGTCAAATTGTAGTTGCACACGTTTCAAGCAAAGTTATGAATGAAAACACCCTCAACAAAATTTCTGTCTGTCTGTCTGTTTCTGTGGTTTCCGAAAAGTTGCTCACGATTCACGTAAAAAAGGCTAAAGGGATTATTATGATTTTCATATTTACACCAGATGTCTTCTAACTTACGTTTTTAGCTATATAACGTTTTAATATTTTGACCCCAGAAGGGGGTTTGGGGGGCGCACAAATGAAAATTATCAAATAACTCCTAAACTATTAACCCTACGGCAAATTTTATGATAAACAAAGTTGTAGGGGATGTGATTTCTGACAACTTTTGTTTAAAAAAATTTCCCCAAAAAATCACTCAAAAAGGGGGGGGGGGTGAAAAAATGTAAATTCTTGCCCTTGTAGCAAACTCAACCAAACTTTGTATACATAATTTCTCGGCCTCTAGAGAGCTGGAAATTCAAAAACTAACAACCCAATATGGGGGGGGGCCAAAAAATAAAAATTATTTCTCTTGGGCCAAACTCAACCAAATTTTGTATACATAATCTGTGGGTCACTAGAAGGCTAGAAATGCAAAATCTGGGTGCGGAGGGTCGGTGCGGGGGTGGAATGGGGGTGGGGTGAGGAGTGAGGCGGAGTAGGGTGGGGGTGCAGGGAGTGGTGAGGGGTGGAAACTACACACCCTTTACTTGATTAATCTATTACAATTGATTCACAAGATTTGATATATGAAAGTGTTCTTTACACGGGTATAAAACATTAACAAAATAGCCACGTGGAGGTCCAGGGGGCGAAGCCCCCTGGCTAAAAAAAGGCCCGCCTGAGGCGGGCCTTGAAGCTAGTTTTAAATAAAATTATTGCTATGTCATGAAAAGTTAGTTAATTTACAATAAATATTGTTGTAGGCTAAATAGTTTGATAAGCACATGTTATCTGAAATAGAAATTTCGCTTGCATTCACTTGATCCAGTCTCTGCAGGTCTAGCAAGTTGGAACCTGTTTGTGGTTGTGAGCAAGTTAAAACAAATACCTACCAGTCTGCCAAAAGCCAGGCTGTCTCCACAAGCATTCATTCAGTGACTAGAGTCCTTGCTGACAAGTAGTGTTTTAAATGTTAGTAATGTCTTAAGTTATCAATTCCATAATGTAAAGTAGTTGTTATACCTTACATAAAACAATTGATACTTTAAACTTCTGTGTTTTTTTGTGAGTTTTAATAGCTAATTTTTTCTATGATTAAAACTTGTAATTAAAAGGCAAAGTTTAAGACATTTTTAGAAAATATGGAAACTAGTGAAAAATGCAGTACTGAGGTAAGAGTTCAGTGTTGTAATCCATTGAAGAAAACAAATCATCGTGTTAGAAATAGAAAAAAACTGAGAAATGTCACACCTTGGATGACAGGTTCATTTCCACAAATACTTGAAGGCTCCGTGATTTGGCATGATAAGTGTAGAAAAAACCTAACCAAGTTAAAAATACAGTGCCTATTAGTGATAAAAATTCTGAAAATGAAGATTCTTTCGGGTCGGAGGTGAATGTTCAAGACAGATCCAGATTTTATAGTTCAAATGGTCTTCAAACACTAAATGCTTCATAAAAAATTGATGAATAATTGATTGATAAGAAGAAAATAGCTTCCAAGCAAGATGTGCTACAACTAAAGTAAAAAAATCTCATCATCTATGAAACATATAACTTTTTGTTGCTGCAGAAAATTCTTCATCAGATAATGATATCGAAATGACGAATCGGTTCTTCAAAATCTGAAAACCAACTTTTTGAATTGTTCAAATAGATCAAAAAAGATTATGATTCACATATTTACGAACATGAAGTGTTAGGAAGATAGTAAAAGCGAATTTAAAGCTCGAATTACTTAGTTCGACAATCAAAAAAATTTTGAAAGAAAAAGGTTTTATGGAAGGTCAAGACCCAAAGCAGAAAAGTGTTTATCAACAGAAACAGTCGAAACTGTGTATTCTTTTATGAAAACGATGAAATTAGCCGGGCGATGCCAGGAATGGTGTCACAGTTACTCCGCCAGATGGAGGTAAGAAAAAAATGTCGAAAAGACTTATTTTGTATAATTTAGAAAAAAACTTGATATTTCATTAATTTTAAATGTAAAAATTGGTTTTTCTAAATTCGCGGAATTAAGACCAAAACACTGTATATTAGCTGGGCAGACTGGCACACACTCTGTATGTGTGCGCTCTCATGCAAAAGTTGATGATGGAAAATGCTATTAATACACTTACAGATGGTAATTTGAAAACAAGCATTGTATTGCAAGATGCTTGCAACCCATCAACAATAGATTGCAACATGGGGAACTGTGAGTATTGCCCTGGAGAAACTGAGTCAAGTAAGGATAAGGGCGACGTAATCGATATTTACAACGAAGGCAGACGTAATCAGATATTAACAGCCTATCCATGTTGGGCGTCTCTGTCGCATCTGACCTGTCTTGGAATGAACACATCTCCTCTGTGGCGAAATCTGCAGCAAGGAAGATTGGCTTCTTATTCAGGTCCAAGCGATTTTACAAACCCCACAACTTCTCACCATCTACAAGGCCCAAATCCGCCCCTATCTCGAATACTGCTCTCATCTGTGGAGAGGAGCCTCAAAATATTCTCTTGCTACCCTTGATGCAATTCAGAAACGAGCCGTCAGGCTAATTGACGATTCTACCCTCACCGACTCCCTCGACTCGTTGGCTCATCGAAGAGATGTCTCTGCCCTTTCCCTTTTCTATAGATACTATCACGGCAGGTGCTCTGATGAGATAAAATCAATAATTCCCCCCAAAGCATACTTTGCACGCAGCACACGTTTTGCCGACTCCCAACACTCTTTTGCGGTCAAATTGGAAAAGTGCCGGACCACTTCATTCGCGAATACATATATCCCCATGACTTCAAGGAACTGGAACTCTCTCCCAGCCTCTATCTTTCCCAGCACCTATGATCTTCAAACCTTCAAAACCAGGGTGCATAGACACCTACGTCTACACCCTCTCACTTAATCAACTTTCCCTTCTCTTCGGTAATGCAAGGTCTTTCGAGATCCATAGGGGCTACACCTTTACTGGTGCACCCCTTCTTGCATTCGATTGCATTAAAAAAAAAAAAATTAAAAAAAAAATATTTTACAACGTTTCGAGCGCTACACAGCTGCTCTTCATCAGTGCACGTCAACTGGAAAAGATTATTGCCTGTTTTAAATTTTTGTTTTAACTTTTTATGATAAATTTTTACAGGTTGGAATTGAGGATGATATATGTAGTACTCACCCAAGTCACAAAAACACGCAAAATTTATCTCCAGCAGACGTTTTACATTTGGAATCATTACACTGATGGTAAACAAGCTATTTTAACAGAACAATTTCAATTACTGTACTTCCATCTGGCTTCATTTTACATATACAGAACCCAACCTCCCCACTCCACTAGAGATCAAGGTTATTTATAAAATCAAAATATTTCACACAGGATTGATAATTGATATTATTTTACATTTAAAATTTATTTTATTAATTTAATATGTCTAGAAATCTATTCCACTTTTATTTCCAAGTAGAAGACAATAGATGAAGGGGCATTATCTAATGAATTCCAAAATAATTCCAAAGACGGTGTACACCTAATTCCAATCGCGGTTCACCTCTCGTACTAATATATATATATATATATATATATGTATGTATTATTTATTTGTTTGAGACTATATTTTCGAAGACTTGGCCTTCATCATCAGTCATTTATTGATTATAAATATTATTTTTCATTCGGTGGATATTGAACATTTTTGTTCTTACTTAGCAGACAAGATTAGTTAAAATATATAAAAAATGTTTGCTCGAATCGAGCTTGGCTGCGGAACTGACCCCGTGGCTCCAGATAATTATACGGAATATTGAAAGTGAACATATTGCAAGTTCATTATAATTAAACAAATTTATTTTTTTATTTAAAGCAAAAATATTTAATAATAACCCAAAAGAATAAAAATTTATTAAATATGTATAATCTGACAATCTGTTCAAGATTTTTATAACCTGCATTGGATTCTGATCCATTCGAGGCAAGAATGAACTTTTTCTATTAAACTGTTTAATTGAAATCAATAATAAAAAATTAACAATGGTCAATATAGATAACAATTAATTATTTAATAAATAAACAAAACTTTTTATTTATATTCCATGACAGAGGAGGAAACTAACCTGTATAAATCGGAAATTTGTATTCCATGATTGCAATTTCAGCCATAATTGATATAATTTCTTCAAAATCAAACAAACAATTAAACGATTATAATAATGAATGGAGTAGTTTTCAATTTAATAAAACTATATAAGTGAAATGACATAAAAAAAGATAATGAGAAATGTTGGATTCCTTAGATGAAATAATGGCAAATTCAATAAACCCGCCAGATGTCAGGGCAGTCAACGTAAAACGTCCCTCCAATTTTGAATTCATGCAATATTAAATATATCCATAGGCACATAATTGAAGAATTTTGTATTCCAATACAATTAAATTCTCAAGGTACTAAAAATCTATAAATTGGCAACATAGATTCAGGACATTTTATATTTCAATCTAATGTGTCAGAAAGTAATATTCCTAAGAAAAGAGAATGGTAATACACTTGAAAAATTTATTTCTACATTTAGTAGATTTCTGTGAAATGTATAATTTTCTAAATTCAATTTAAAATTCCTTGTGTTTAGTGCAGTTGCGTACCTAGTGTTGGACAATTAGGGGATATGGCATGGGCCCCATTCACAGGAGCCGTAAAATACACAAATTATTAAATTTAAAACATAAAATTAACCTTATTTAAAAAGAACCCTGTTTGGTGGCCCTATTTATATTTTATATTTTAATGAATTGGCTAAGGGGCCAGTTATGGGAAAATAAAAAGTTAAAATAAAAGCCAACTTCTATTTAATACTTTATTTTGGGCAGACGTAATCGATATTTTACAACGTTTCGAGCGCTACACCACTGCTCTTCATCAGTGCACTTCAACTGGAAAAGATTATTGCATGTTTTAAATTTTTGTTTTAACTTTTTATGATACATTTTTAAAGGGTGAAATTAAGGATTATATATGTAGTACTCAACCAAGTCACAAAAACACGCAAAATTTATCTCCAGCAGACGTTTTACATTAAGAATCCTTACACTGGTAAACAAGCTATTACAACAGAACAATTTCAATTACTGTCCTTCATTCTGCCTTCATTTTACATAGTACCTGGAGCCACCGAGCGATGCACGGTAACCCCAGAACCCCTCCCCCTCACGAAACCACACACCTCGCCCCCAGCCACTGCACCCCCACTCCGCCCCACCCCACCACAACCGCGCCTCCCGCCCCCAGACCCCCTCAACTGCACCCCACCTCCTGAACCTCCCACATCCACCCCACCCCGCATTTCTAGCTTTCTCATCGTCTACATATTATGTGTATATTTGTTTACTCGTACACCAATTTGCCTACATTCGTTCATATTGATAAACATTATGAAAAATAAATAAGAAAATAATAATAAAAAAATAATCGTATAGGATCTGAAATAAAAACATAAAAATTAAATAAGATTTGTTTCAGAGTTATATAAAATAAACTACAACGGATCGTTGCTAAACTTTATCCAAATTCATTTGAAATATTAATATGTTTGTTCCTTTATTATTAATCAGATATCACTTGCAATTTGTAGTTCATATTGACATTAATTCAAAAATAATTCTCATTTAAGAGTCGAGGAATAACCATTCTACATTGGATTTTTGACATTTCGGTTTTTATTGGTAACCATTGCTGAAGACATAGAGGAATCGACTTAAAATCAAAAATAGCGATTGATTCTCATCTAATACTTGAGGAATAACAATTCTACATTAGGTTTTTGACGTTTCGATTATTATTTGTAACCATTGCTGAAAGACATGGAGGAATCGACTTAAAATGAAAAATAACGATCGATTCTTATCTAATACTAGAGGAATACCCTTTATTGCATTCCATTTTTGATGTTTTGACTATTAATGGCAACCTCTACTGAAAACGTGGAAGAATAGACTTAAAATCAAAAAGACTAAATTCTTTTTTGGTAAACAACTCAAGCTTGAGCATCCCATTTGTACAGGTGCAAATTTCGTTTTTTTTTTTAATTATTTTGTTGATACTCCCTCCGTCCCATATTAGTTACTACATATGAATATTTGTCTACTGATTATTGGTACTGATGATTTTATAATTTTGTTTTAATATTTTTCTGAGATTTTAGGTTGATATGGTATCAATCATTAATATTAACTTGACAAGTACTCCCTCCTTAAGTACAGCATCCGTGCCAAATTAGTTTCAAAATGTTACTTCGAAAAATTTGTCCCAAAATAAATCCTACATTTATGAAAAGTAGAAAAAAAAATATTGAAATCCAGCATTTAAATTGGAACTCAATTTTCGAACCAAATATAGCAACTAATTTGGGATAGAGGGAGTATAATTTTCAATTATATTTTTTTTAAGTTGCTTGTTGTTATCCTCTCTTTGTGATATTTACAACTATCTGCGAAGACCCTCCCCCATTTGGGTGTTTTTTTGGCGAATGTTTTTAAACAAGATTTGTCCGAAATCAAATCGTCAAAAATTTTAGCTAGGAGTTAATAATTTAAGAGTTATTTGATAATTTCCATTAGTGCCCTCCCTACTATCTGTACAAATGGGCTGCGCAGTAGTAAACGCAACCTCTCCCAGCAGCCAGACATCCCACATCCCTAGCAAGATTCAATAAGAAAAGGAATATCAAAAAATCAGCCATTCAAAAATTCGTTCTCGAAAAGGTTCCTAGCTCTTGTATTACATCTTAAGGCAGGCATGTCAAAGATAAGGCCCCCGAGACCATTTGTTGCTGCCCGCGACATCAATTTAATTTAATTTCTGAACGCACCTAATTTGTGTCAATGTAAACAATTGTTTGATCCATTTCTTACAGTGAGTGGAAGAAAAGAATAGACTTCACCTGTGTGAACAATTTTTTATGACGATTTAAGATTATCTCTGTGTAAACCCATCACTAGCCCGAAAAGAACAGAAGTGTTGTGATATGCCTTTTCGACATGTTACATAAGTCTACGCGGAAGCATTAGGCTTATGTAATTACGGAAATAACAAAGTTTGATCTGATTATAATGATACTTAAGCGCTGAGTTTCTGATAATCAGGGCGGATGACATACGATCGTAAGGCCTGTCACATATCTGGCTACCCTTCCTCTGTACTTATTCTCAATAAACCTTGTATTAAATTATACATGTTGTTATGATTAATTACCGACCCCTAACCATATTATAACAATTGGCGCCCTCACACAGTATATTATAACAGAACCAAGAAGAATTGAAAAATCAACTTGCATGCTTTTTCACTTAGCCTCGCGAAAAGTGTTTATTTTTAACCGACTTCAAAAAAAGGAGGAGGTTCTCTATTCGACTGATTTTTTTTTTGTCCCTATGTTACCTCATATCTCCGCCAATTGTGAACCGATTTTGAAAAAAAAATTTCCATTGGGTCCAGTCTACCTTCCGATTGGTCCCATTTTTTTTCATAGGTATTAGACCTTTTTTGTTAGGTTTGTTCAGGACAAACTTCTTTGTTTATGAACCGATTTCGATGATTCTTTTTTTATTCGAAAGGGGGTGTCTTAGGGATGGTGTCATATTAATTTGGTCAAGTTCTGATCATATGATCACTATTAATAACATCACTAAAAATAAAAAATAAAACCAACTTCAAAAATTAAATGCAACAAATAAAATAAACTAAAAGGTATAAAATAATTGTTATCTTATTTAGTTACAACTAAACGACGAAATATTAAAATGAAATTACTTTTTAAAGTCGGTGTCAAACATATACCTTTTATGAATCGCACTCGACGGATCTTACTTAGTACGTTTGGTGGGTACGCTCGCTTATAGGTATAGTTTGTTTGGCACCGACTTCAAAAAGTAATTTATGTTAATATTCCGTCGTTTAGTTGTAACTAAATAAGATAATAATTATTTTATACCTTTTAGTGTATTTTATTTGTTGCATTTAATTTTTTTGAAGTCGGTTTTATTTTTTTCTTAAAATTTTTTATTAATGTGAAAAGATATTATGAAACGATTCATAAAGACAAGGGAATATTTATATTATTTATTTTTATTCAAGATAATTTCATTGCCCAAGACAATCTCTCTTTATCATTATCTATTTTCAAAATATTTTTTTGTTTATGGTTGCATTATATTCCTTTCTTAAAGCAACTATTTTTTTAAATTTCTTAAAATTCTATTGATAAAGGAGCAATTCTCCCGAAAAGTTTGGATTTTAAATAAACGTTTTAAGATTGTTTTCTATATAACACTTTTAACAAATTTAAAAAATAGTTGCTTCAAGAATTATGACTATAAATAAGTAGCACTAAACAATTAAATATTTTTAAAATAGAGAATGATATTATACTAATTGTCTTGGCGATGAAATTACGTTGAATAAAAATAAAAAATATAAATATTTAGGAAAAATTATATTTTTCTTCTAAAATGTTTTGATATGTATATTAGAAAACAGTCCATATATTATGACTTTGTGTTAATTGAATTTTTTATGTTTAAAATTTAAAAAAGATTAATTTTAGAAATGATCGAAATTTTAAAACAACCTAATTCAATTAACAAAAGGTCATATATAAGGGCTGTTTTTCAAATATATATATATATCAAAAATTTTTAGAGAAAAGTAATTTTTCGTAAATATATATGTGGGAACTGAACTCTTCACTGATCCCTGCGTGTGGGTTCCGTGTGGCTTGTTGCGTTATTTGTCTAGGGTAGGAGATTTATCAAATAAAAGTTTCACTTAAGATAAAATATTTATTAACAAGATAACAAGTATAATATTCTATATACAGGTGAATGACAACTTTCATTCGAAGGGCGTTAATTATAAAGGCGTAATGGTATTATCGTAAACGTTTGAGAGAGTAAAGGAGTTGAATCTATCGTGTATCGTAATGCGTGTGTTCGTGTGACTGCTTAGAAGTGTCGTTAGCAAGTGTCGTCCTTGACTGAATGCCAGTCCGTTTGCTAGGGAGTGCAGCTATGGCTCCCGTAGGCATCATCTCATAAGGGTAGTGGGAGAATACATCATGTGACAAATATTATCAATTACGGGTGGAATTCAAATAGGCACGTAGGAGGATTGTGGAATTCCACCTTATTCACGCCTCACTTACTCAAGTTTCAGACAATGGTCTGTGTGTACTGAAAAGAATGAAAAGACCTTTGCAAGGGTTCGTTTGTTGGCGGAAAGGGCTTTCAGTTGACCATCACATTGTGTGGCAGATGAGCGCGATTAAAAATTTCTGTAATAATATTTCAACCCTGCATATATAGATTTTTTATTTCATCTCGGAGACAATTTGTATCAGTGACTATTTTTAAAATATTTATTTTAACTTTATCGGTAAATGAGAAACAGATATGGATAAAGTGTTTGTCCGCCTCTCTGGTGTAATGGTCAGCATCTCTGGCTGGCAACCCGTAGGTCTCGGGTTCAATTCCCGGCTATACCCAGACAACATTTTCCCTCCACACATACAATACATGTTCAAGAACTTATACAATATGCAGCTCGAAAATTACAAATATGCAAATAAAATACAAAATCAAATTCTAGATTTTAAAAATAATATTCTAAGGACGGAGATCAACATAGCTTTCAATAATAAACAGAAATTAATCTCATCAAACAGCCATCTGTCATTAATGTTAAAAAAACTCGTACCGGAGAGCCTGTCGAGCGGTTTTTTGAATGAATTAAATAGAATATTCGAGTCGAATAAAATTAAACAGTTAAAAATTATGAATAATAAGTTCAATTTACATTTTGATAGGTTTCGGAATGGCGCTAGAGAAAACATTTTATATAATAACAACACAGTCAATGACTCCCAAAACATCCCCGAAACAAATACAAACCACCCTGACTCATGGTGCATTAATCTCACTAGTAAACCCATTCCCCAAAAGATAATGGAGATTGCGAAGCTAGGGCCAAAATTTTCTTTTCCAAGCCTTCCAAGAGATAAAGAAGTTTCCGAATTAATATCGGCAGTAGAAAATACTATCCACCACCACGAAGCCAATATACAAATTTCCCTAAGAACTAGAGCCATAAATATAATTACTAATCAACTTAATAATTACAAATATAGAAAAAAACACCTTAAATCCGCTAACGGAAATCAAGGTAACCATCCTCAGAATAAAAGTATTATTAGTAATTATCTTAAAGACAATAATGATATTATCTTAGTTAGAGCTGATAAAAGCAATTGTTCTGTTTTCATAGATAAAAATGAATATCTTATTAAATTATATAAAATCATTGATGACAGAGAAACTTTCACTAGGATGTCTAAAAATAGAACAAATTGCTTAATGAAAAAGGCCAATGACTTTTTTAAATTACTTCTGAATAAAAATTTAATTACCACTACAGAATATAAAAAATACTACACCTCTTCAGCACTTATACCTAGACTATATGGGTTGATTAAAATTCATAAGGTTGATATGCCATGTCGACCTGTGGTCAATAATTGTCAGTCGCCTTCCGAAAATATATGTAAATTTTACGCCAATATATTAAATAACATTGTCGGGAAGGGTGACTTCCACATCAGGGATTCCTTTGATTTTGTTGAAAAAATTAAAAAAATAGATAAGATTCCCCCTAGTTTTAAATTGATATCGTTTGATGTGGAGTCACTTTATACTAATGTTAAAAATGAGAAGGTGATTGAGGTACTGACTAAGAAATGGCCCTTAATCCAGACACATACAAGTCTGGATTTTGATACATTTATGAAGGGAATAAATATCATTTTAGAGTCGAATTTTTTCATGTTTAATGGAGAAATATTTATGCTACACAGTGGCCAAAGCATGGGTTGTTCGACGTCGAGTTTTTTCGCCAATTTGGTTTTGGAGGATTTGGAAGAAACAGTAATAAAAAGTTTAAATCTGAAATTCTTTTTTAGATACGTTGATGATTCTATTTCCTGCATTGAGCCATCAAGGATCAATGAAACGATAACAACATTAAACTCATATAATCAATATATAAAGTTCACTTATGAAATAGAATCTAACAACAAAATAAATTTTCTGGACAGTACATTAATTAAAGACAACAATGGTTGTATACAATTGGACTGGTTTAGAAAACCCTCGCAGACATCCCGAATCTTAAATTTCAACTCCACCCATCCTTTCACCTACAAAGTTAGCGCCATTCAGAATTTGGTTTTGAGAATGACTCGAATATCCGACAAAATATTTTGGAACAAAAATATTAACATCATTCAACAAATTGCATTTGACAATAATTATCCTAATAGCTTAATCAGGTCCATCATCCGGCGTACGCTGTACAAATGCGATAACGTTAAAAAAATAAATAACGAGCCCAAAATGTACGTCAGTATTCCATACTACCCCCAACTTAGCGATCAATTAAAAAAATTACTATCTGTGGGCTTGGTCAGCGTCGCGTTAAAACCAACTAATACTATCGGATTTCTATTTAACCATAAGGATAAATTAGATACGAAAACGCGAACTGGCACAGTCTATATGATCGAGTGTATGGGGGATGGAGTACTGCCGTGCAAAGGTATATATATAGGGCAAACTAAGCGAAGGGCAGTTGAGAGATTACGTGAACACGAACTGTCCATCTCAAAAACGAATAAAAATAATACAGCCCTCGCGTTTCACGCCCAAGAAAAAAATCATAAATTTAATTTCAACGAATTTAATATCATTTTCCAGGAAAATAATTATTTTAAACGAAAAATCCTGGAAATGATTACAATTAAAAATCTCTCATCGCGCGCAGTAAATTACAGATCCGACGTGATGGACCTGAGTATTTGCTGGGATGGCTTGATTAATAATTTAAAACTCCTGTGACGAATTTAATTAATAAAAAAAAAAAAAAAAAATATTAATAATATGTAAATATATTAATGACGTTCCGAACTATGTTTTTTAAAAGGAAAAAAAAAAAAAAAAAAAAAGAACTTTGTATATATTTTGTAAAAATTTTGGGACTGATAATGACCATATTTATAAATTTGTAAATAATTGTAATATAAAATTTAAAAAAAAAACCAACAACTATACCGATATGCGCAACGATATTCTGCGCATCCAATGATTGGTGGGGACATGTTATACATTCATTCATTTATATATATCTCATTAACATATGGATCATCAATTGCTTTTTACTGTTTTCTATTCGAGATGAAAAAGAATTTTTATAATGTTTTTTTGGCATTGTCAAAGGAGACAGAAAGTAACTATTTTTTGAACTACTTTCATTGACTTTTTGTTGTAAGTAGATTTATGATTATTATTTTTGTTTTGTGTATATTGTTTTTATATTATGAATGATTTGTGAAAATCCCAATACTAATTAATGTTCGTCTTCCCCTCAATTATATAGACCCTGAAGAAGGAGAGAATAAATCTCCGAAACGTCGGTTTAACAAATAAATGTAAAATAATAAAACCTCTATAGTCTTATTTTTTACAACCACCGTGGACTGCTTTCATCAACATCCAATTACATATTTATACCAGTCCGTCTCTAAAGAAAATCTCTATCAATATTAATATATATTTCAATTGGCTATGGATAGAGAGTGGCAACGATTCTTTGCAGTTTGTTTTAAAGTTGTCTTATGATTCATTTTTAAAGCAACTATTTTTTTTTAATTACATTGATAAAGGGAGAATTTCTCCCGAAACCTTAGGACTTTTAATAAACGTTTTCTATATTGTTTTATATAAGAATTTTTATTTATTTTAAAAACAATCAATAAACTATTTCAATATACCTAAAAATTGTATTCAATTTGTCGCGAGTTTGTTGTTAAAGTTGTGGGTATGTTCTTTTTAAAAGTTGTTCGTTTTAGTTTAAAAGAGGACAATTTCAACTTTTGATAAGAGTTGACTTTTTTTCGTCAATAAAAGTATAAATAAAAGAAAGAAAAAAAAGGAACCAACTTGATAGATATTGCAAAGGGCTTTTGTCCCTGGAGGCCCTATCGCTGTCGCTGTCTAATATATTTTGATTGCAGAGGGAGGGCTTGTAGGTCTTCTTGGTGGATGGTGGGTGTGGAGTGTTTGCCATGCAAATGGCATTAGCAGATAGCAGATAGCAGCCGCCGCGACGCCATTAAGCCCTTAAGCCCAAGGGGGGCATGCAAATCCAACGACCAGCCGTTTTAATCTCGCTTTACCTGCAGGGCAATTGAAAACAGATTTCAAATTCGAGGCGACAAATGATTTCACATCCGCTTTTTTTATTTTTCTTTAACAGGGCGAAATGAATAATAATAATAATAATAATAATAATAATTCAACCGACCGGGGAAACCAATTTAAGCTCCGTGATGTTGGGTTAAGTATTGTATTAATTAAAATCTAAATAGACGTGTCTTTTCCATTTTGAATGTATAATAAGTAAAACACTCGACATGAATATCCATTTGCATATTCATCAGCGCAATAAATGAGATGGCGATGCGAGGGAGAGAACCAAGGAAATATGCCCTTTATGGAAACAAAAAGACAACCATACATTGGAAAAGGGACATTAAAAAAACATAGAAATTATTGAGCAATCCACTCAAATTCATTTTCCCTTCTAAAGAGATTTTTTTTTATGATTTACCTATTACTTCTAGTAATACGGACAAAATGACATAGGGTTTTATTTTTTGGTCATAACTCTTTATTGGTAATACACAGGGCAGTCATATTCTTCACATATCATCTTTGGTTATTTATTAATTGAAGCTATTATTACAAACATTTATAGAATAAAAATAAGAGAAGAAAATATATTCTTAGTTCAAATGAGATCATCCAAAATCCATTTTGTCCATATGCTATGGACAAAATGACATATTACATCTAGACAAAATGACATACACTAAAAACTATATATAATTACTAGCTGCAAGGCACGCCCACTGGACGCCCAACCCACGAACCCCACCTGAACCACACCCTCTGAACCACACCCACCGAACCATGCACCTGTGCTCAACCCCCGCACTCCACACAACCACCCCGCACCACTCCACTACGTCTCTGGACCCTCACCTGAAGCCCACACTCCACCCTGCACCATCACCCCAGCACTCCACCCACCCGGGACCCCACGACGTGCCCACAACCCCCAGGCACCATACCCCCGCCTAGCCTCCTTGCCCCCCCCCCCCCGACTCCCCCGGACTCTCATAGCACCCCCGCACCCCATACCCTAACCCACCCCCACTCCATTCCACCCCCCGCACCATCACTCCATCCCCGCACCCAGTTTTTGCATTTCTAGCCTTCTAGTGACCCACAGATTATGTATACAAAATTTATTTGAGTTTGGTCTAAGAGCAAGAATTTTCATATTTTGACCCTCCTTTTTGGGTGGTTTTTTCGGGGAATGTTTTTAAACAAAAGTTGTCAGAAATTACATCTCCTACAACTTTGCTCATTATAAAATTTGCCGTAGAGTTAATAGTTTAGGAGTTATTTGATAATTTTCATTCGTCCCCCCCCCCACTAAGGTCGGTTGTATGTCGCAAAGTAAATGCTTTTTACCACTAACCAAGGTAGATGGTAAATGGAGCCACTGGGATGGCCAATCAGATGACAGCCACTGAATGTGCCTGTCATCTGATTGGTTAATCTACCGATCAAAAGCATTTACTTTGCGACATACAACCGGGCCTAAGATTAGAGGACGATGGATATTTTTTAATAGTAGATGACCCAGCAATGGAAACATGACCAGGAGTAGTTTGTTGGTGACATATGTTACCTATGTCATTATGTCCGTTGTCTATGTATGTCGTTTTGTCCATACAACGTTAAGTCAAAACAAATTTCAAAAATAAATACAAAGAGGATGTTTTTTTTGGAAGAAGTTATTTGAGGGCAACAAGAGATCTTTGAGGAATAAAATAAATGCTACACACATAGGTACAAATGCGAAAAACTTATCATTTATACAAAAACACTTGTCGTAAAGAAAAAACTCGTAACGTACAAATACTTGTCGTCGGCTATGACACGGGACGAACGAGAGGGCCGCGTTTATCTTTTGAAAGATTGTTAAAAACCATTCGGGTCACCTTATGTGGTTGTCAGTTGTGCCCTAGAGTCCACCAAATTCGAATTATACGACCTATGTCATTGTGTACGTATATGTCATTTTGTAGGTATTTCCCCTACCTATATAATCATACAAGAAAAATGTGATTTTTGACCAAGTCTGATTTCTTATATAACTTATATTGAAAAAATTATAATAATATTCGAAAAGATAAATAAACATTAGCAATAAAGAATTACCACAGCTTATAAGATTCGCTTGATCACGCGATCTCAAATAAACTGATATGGCCATCCAGATGATTTTACAATACCTACACGTGACCCTTTTATTATATTTAACATTTGATAAAATAATTTATAATCACTTACGAAGAACCCTCCCCCCACTCTTAATTTTGGGCTCATCAGGAATTAATCATTAATCATATCTCCTTTTAAATATAGGATTCTTTTAGGATAAATAATTTTCTAGGATTTCTATTGTAAATATCTTTTTCTTCGTTTTTTTTTTTTTTTATTTTATAATTGTAATTATTTTTGCCCCCCCCCCCCTGGGTCACTATTACTTTCACATTGAGAATCATTTTTATAAGGTCGTATAGGGAGATTATTTGGAGAAATTTCGTACAAAGAGAGGACAGGGCTAGCCAACCTGCGGCCCTCGTCGTCCTTACGTGCGACCCGCGGTCATATAAGACGTACGAATTGTGATTTTTTTTAATATTGGATATTTTAGAATGTATTTTAAATGGCAATAAATTAATTAAAAGAAATAGCGTTCCCTATAATTACATAAAGAATAACATAAAAATAATTAAGTAATGGAGAGGGATTCAGCCAATGGGTAGCCTCTGCAGCAGAGGCTACCCATTGGCTGAATCCCTCTCCATTACTTAATTATATACATATACAGCCATCAAAATTGTATCAACTTAATAACATAAAAATACTAATAATAATAATAAACTTCAACAAGAAAAATTGATTTAAAAATAAGCGAAAAGAATTGCAAAAATTACACTCAAAGAAATAGCCATTGATATTTGTTTATTAATATTTTGAAATACAACTCGAAATATTGTTAGGTTTTATGTGACTTGACTAATAATTTTGATAGTTAAAACTATTTACCTTATGAAAATGACTCACTATGTGAAATTGATAGTGGCCAAAAAGAGGGGTGGAAGGGGAGGAAGATTAAAAATATAGATAGAGCTTCGCCTGTGAGTTCTAGGGTATGCATTCGAATCGAACGCTCTGAATTGTGGGTTGCATCATTAGGCGGCGGTTACACTGGATAAGCATTCGTATACGAAAATTTATTCTTACGAGCTCGTGTGAAATATTTCGTTTGAATTCGTATGAATAGAGTGGTTACATTGATTGCGGACCTGATAGTGGTTCAATATACAATGTTTCTCTTTCAAAGATGGATCTACTTGGTGAGATTGAATATCAATCGGATACTCCGGCCATGAAATTTCTTTTATTGGAAAATTGGAACAAACGGATATGGGTTCATAAATATTTAACATCAAAAAGTGAAAATGGGGAATTTGAGCAAGGGCAGATCCAGGAATTTTTTATGGGGGTGAGAATGTATATAAGGTGCACGATGTATATAAGATCTACTTTTTATCTCGGAAGTGTGTCGCGATCGAATTGTCCAAGCGGGGGGGGGGGGGAGAGTCAGAGACGACACACACACACACACATAGAACTTTATTTTCAATTTTAAAATTTTTTTAAAAAAATAAATGTTTTTTTTTAATTTTTTTACAAATTTCATATCTCATATTTTAAGTTCATTAAAATAAAAAAAATAAATAAAAAAATTGTTATAAATTCCCTGTCGATTTGGCCGCCGTTTTTTGGCCTCTTGGTGTGAATCCAAAGACTGGCAGTTTGGCAAGAAGATTTTTGTGCCAAACCTGGTCAAAAGCTTTGGTGATATCAAATATCTAAATACGATATATGTATGTATATGCTTATTTGAATCAAGCAGTGGGCAACCTCATTGATTTCTCTTGATTAATAAAACATTTTTATGCTTTTCATTTATACTTACATACAATTTAGAATCAGGTGATTAATAATATATCGCCGATTTCGTCATTATCTCTATTTTTTCTTTGAAATAAGTGTTGTGGACTTGTTGTGGTTAATCGATTTAGGAGAGGTATTATTTTTCTTTTAAAAGTAAATAAAAATACCTCTGTTAATACTTTTTACTCGTTAATATTGATCAAATAAGAATTTTTTTTATCTTTGAAATGTTTTCCTTTTGATTCTTCAAAAGAGTTATAGAAATATCAAAAAATAAATAAATACTTGTTAGGTACTTTTGTTTGTATCTGATACTGTGTTTAATTAGAACTCTTGGAGACCACTAGAGAGAATACAGAGTAACTAATACCTACTTGATCGCCCAAACCGTGTAATGTCTGCTTTTATTTTTGTAGATGAGATCAAAGCCATCAGCCAAAGAAAGGGAAAATATTATTTTTATACTCTGTTCTCAACAACCACGTACAATGCACATTTGTACTATATACAATACATTCATAAAGACATATCATGTAGATATACTTATACGTTGAAATAATTTATTGATTGTTTTATCTTTTATAAAACAATCTCTAAACGTTATTTATTAGAAATCCAAAAGTTTGTGGAAATAGTTGCTTTGAAAAATCAACTAGAAACAAATAAATATTATGAAAAATAGACAATGATACAGAGTACCATAAAAAATATATATATAAATATTTACTAAAAATATTTGAAAAACAGGGGATTCTACGGTAACTGTGACGCCGCGATCTGACGATGGATTCTTATAGTAGTTTTTAAGGAACTTGGTGTTGGTACTTGGTGAAACATTTTTTAAAATTATTGGATAAAAAATACTTGGTAGGTTTCACATTAAGATATAAAAATAAAACGAATTTATTTTTAGAGAGTCTTTAATCTCGATATATATATTTCGGGTGCCTAACCCATCTTCAGGAGGAACAGAAAGAAACTATATATATATATATATATATATTGTAATGAAATAAGCACCCCTTGGCCCTTATATTCATAATCGGCATATAGCTTGCCAGGTTTGTTTTATTATTTCTTTTAGTAGATGCAGTTGGCAGTCTGTGATTGCTCCCCGCCTCGTTGCTATCATGAGTTGCGCGTGGAAGGCTATCTCGACTCGCGGAGGCAGTCAGCCCGAGGCACGCCAGCGGACACAAACTCTATGGCTCGGCTGATGCACGCTGGCTCGCCATTATTATTCACTTGCTTTGTCAATTATACTTATATTAAATTCAGTCACTTTACACACACACAGTTTCAACTTGTTTCAATCGCTGTTTTCATTGTCTTTCTTTACTTATATACATAATTATTCTATTACATACACATTGTACAAATTGATTATTCTTCGTTGCATAAATTAAATCTTTTCTCTCAAAACTTCTATCTTTTATTCCAGAGTGCTAAATATACCATTACACAATAAAATCCTAAATTGGGCCTCACCCAGATTTAACATAAGTAGGTTAAATCGCAACATGGAGGACCGCACCGATATGACGAATGAAACAAGGTCAACCTGTGTGTGTTTGTTGTAATTAATTATCATTTTATTTTTTTAGTCCAAAATCTTGTGATATAATTAGCGTGAAAAGCCTAATTAATTTGATTTATTTTTTTAAATAGTGATACCATCTGTCCTGAAATAACAATGACGTCAATCGCAGAACTGTTGGAAGGAGCAGAGCAACAACCATTGGCACACTCGTCGGCGTTAAACAACCTCGACAACCAACCAGACCAGGCCCAAATGGAGACGATATCATGTGAGTTGCGGGGCATTTCACAGCCCAATATTACACAGAATTTTTCACAACCTAGTCTCCCACAAACACAAATTGATATGGCACAAATAACGGCATTGTTTAAGGACTTTGAGGGTAACATAAAAAGTGATCTAAAAGATATAAATGGTTCAATAAATGATTTAAAAAATGATATAAAAGATACAAAAAATGATTTAAAAAATGATATAAAAGATATGAATGGTTCAATAAACTGCTTAAAAATCGATTTAGAAAAGAAAATGGATAGCAATATGAATATTTCAACTATTAACATGGCGGGTTTAAAGACTGAAATGAAGGAAATGGGTAAAGACCTAAAAAGTCAAATAGATAGGCTGGAAGGTAAGGTAGACTGTTATGTTCGGGACATGGAACAAAGGAGAGGGGAGGTTGACGAGATAAAACTTGAGCAGGAAAACCTCGTAAAACTATCCTTTCAGTCCCATGCTGTAGCAATTGAGATAAAGGGTCAAAATTATAGTGTTCCCGAGGTCCCGGTCCATTTTCAAGAGTCTTTTGCGGTGGCCCTTTGTGAAACCAGGACAAAGAGTCTATCCCAACAACTGCTGCCTCTGGAGGATGTGCCTGAGCCCGCATCCTCTCTAGAGAGGCGACAGGTACATGAACTCTTAAATGAGTTCCAGGATATATTTTCCCCCGAGCCTGGGTGTATGAAGGGCTACCAACATGTAATTGAACTAACTGATGTAGTTCCTTTCAAGGCCAAAACCTACCCGATTCCCATAACCCTTCTAACTGATCGCGGAACTCAATTCACCTCTAAGAAATTTCAAGATTTCACTGGTGAAATGGGCACTGAATTGCTATTTGTCGCCATCCGCAATCAACAGGCCAACCCGGCTGAGCGTACCATCAAAGAGTTAAACCGGCTTTTTCGTGCTTATGTGCACCATAACCATCCAAAGGTACTGTCATCATTAATTGACAAAGTTTGTCAAAAGTTCTTCCTACTGTATGACGGCCCGTTCCGAGTGGCTGAAATCCGCCCCGGGGGTACGTATGTATTGGAGACAACCCGTGGTAAAAAGCAGGGTGTCTACAATATCCGGTTATTAAAAAAATTCTACCCTCGCCCAGAGCAGTAACCTCAAAGAAGGTTACAAACCACACGCTAATTCAGTGTGGGGGCTTGCTCTAATGAATTCTATTTTTTTCTTCTTTTTCCCCCCCTCTTTTTTTATAAAATCCCACTATTTTTCATTATTTGTAAAATTTGTAAATAATTTTGTTTATTTTATATTTTTTCTTATACTTTAGAGGTAATTCAATAGTCTGTCTGTCTCTTAATAAATTTTGTTAAAATTTAATCAAGTCCTTTTTTTATTTAAAATTAGGAAATTCTAAAAATTTTCTTTCTATAAAGAAAAATCTTTAATATAATTAAGATTTAAAAAGTCAGTCTGTCTCTTTCTAAAGAAAAATAAAATTCGAATAAATATCTCATTGTCTGTCAAATTGATGAATTGTGTTATAATTTCATCAAGTCCTTTTTTATATGTAATATTGAAATTCTAAAAAAATTCATTCTATTAAGAAAAATCCTTAATATAATTAAGATTTAAAAAGTCCGTATTTTTCTTCCTAAAGGAAAATACATTTCAAGTAATTATCTCTTTATCCTTCAAAAATAATTTTTTTAAGTTTTCTTAGTTGGAAAATTTAAAATAATATTATAATCTTTACTATAATATTTTGAAATTCTATAAAGTCTTGGATAATTCCAAAAATTTCAATATAATAATGAATTTAATCCTTATCAGTAACAGATAATTTTCATTAATTAGTCATAAAGAGATAAGCCTAATCCTTGAATAATTAAAGTTTCAAGTTAAAAGAACAATTGAATTGGTTCTAATGTAAATTTATAATTAGTTAATTTCATTTTACTTACAAATAATTATAATTGTATTTTTTTGACAATCTGTCAGTCTGTCCACAAAAATTGAATTATCTCATATTATTCTGTTAAATTATCAAATCGTTCTTTCGCGTGATAAAAAGCTCTATCCGTCAATATGAAATTCGTTTGTAGCTAATTCCATATTCCGCTCATTTCCTAACTCACGTTAAACCTGGGTAATTTTCAAATTGGTAATAATTCTTAATCTATAGTATGCTTTGGTATGGGTTTTGTTTATTCAAACTAGTCACGGTCTACCGACGACAAAACTTAGCCAGTCCAGTGTGGGTATTCTGCAAGCAAATTCGCAGGCTGATTGGCCATCCGACGGGGTTGTAGCCTTGAGTCGCCTGAAGGCAAGCGGGCAAAGTCCCATGGAGTAAAATAAGCCTATAGATAATGTTCCGTAGCTTATCGAAAATGTTTTCATTTCTATATTTACTTTATTAATCAATTGCCGAAGCAAAATTTATTCAATTCTGAAAACAGATATCAAATGATAAAAAAAATTATTTGGTCAGTTGCTATGGGGACCACTAGTATATTTTATACTAGTAAAATTTTTTATTTACATCGAAGTTAACTATATCCAAAGGTACTATAGTATTGTTCCGTAGTAAGGCTGTGTGAACTACTGAACAGAAGTATTTACTTGTTGGTAAACAAACCATAGGTGTGTTAATCGAATGATTAGGTTCATTCATTTTTTAATATGAAGACTGCCCATCTAATTTTTATTGGACAATTCTTTAATAAAGTCTGAATTCCATAATCTAAAAATAAAGGATCGAATCCCGTTAGGGACATTTTTTTATTTAATTGTTTACAATTGAAGTTTATAACGATAATGGTTAGATATCCACCTTTGGCCATTTATTCAATTGGTAATCAATGTTATTTTCTATAGTTCAAACCTGGTTTTTTTTATGGATGTTAAAATGTTTCAAAACATTTAGTTTTGATTAAAGAAATCTCCTTAACAAGAGTTTATTTGAGAATTCCTATTGCACTTTTTTGTAATTACAAATTATTTTATAATTAAATGATCCAATGCGTCCACCTTAAATACATTATTCTATTAATAACAAATGCAATCTACAACAGCCTAGTCTAGCTATTTTCGTGAATTTCCGAGTATATAGGAGCATTTATGATAGTAAATAACTTCCCGCTCATTATTCTATGTTTATATAGGCAGTTTTGGTATATTCCCAAACAAGTCCAATTTGTTTATTGAATGCATAACAAGTAAAGGTCAGCATAGTTGCCTTCCAAGCAGTTGGTACGGGTTCAAATCCCGCCAAAATTAGATGCATTTGTCAACAAACATTCTTGCAATCCTTTTTCTATAGTAGTCTATTTTATTGAAAGTCTCTTAAAAAATCTTTTTGTATAGCTGCATTTAGACATTCGTTCCAAAGGAACAAGTAAACTAAGGGTTAATAGTCATATCAAATAATTTAAATCCTGTGGCCTGTTAACTGTGAATAAAAGATCTGTGTTGGGAAGTGAAATGTTTTGCAGCCTCATGAAGGTTCTCTAAACTTAATAAGGCTCTATAATCTGAGAGCCATGGTTGTGTTGTTTATTATTTTTGATCAGTCAAAGAATTCAAGGACGGATGGTCGCTATTAATTACGCGTATTTTTATTCTTTAATTTAATGATTATTTTGATTAAATATTTTTACTTTAATTTTTCACTAAATTTATAATAATTTTTATTTTATTAATCGCAAAGAGAAAGAGCAAAAGTGAGATAATGTGTTGAGGTTGCTGGTTATTGGCGAGTCGATGTTGTGGAAGCGGGCGGTCTAAATTCTGCCATGCTTTAATGGTTTAATATTGTAAGTTGAGTATAATTGTTTTTTTATAAATATTTAATTTTTTTGTTTTCAGTCAAGGTCATTAATGGTCCAGTTTAAAGAATGTAGAGCACTGTTGAGTGTTCATCCTGCGTGATTTTTTGAGTGGAACTGGAATTTGAAGCCAGTTTAAAAGGACGTTCCGCTATGGTCGTGGGTCATTGGCGTGTGTGTGGGACCGGAGATTCGTTGTTGTCAATTCCCCCCCCCCTTTTTTTTTGCTGTGTGGAAGATGGAGAAAAGAGGCCTAAGAGCCTAGTTGTTGGCGGCTAAGTCCGCAGGGCATAGACCCTATTGAAGGTAGTGAAGGAGGCCTAAGAGCCTAGTTATTGGCGGCTAAGTCCGCAGGGCATAGACCCTATTGAGTGTAGTGAAGGAGGCCTAAGAGCCTAGTTATTGGCGGCTAAGTCCGCAGGGCATAGACCCTATTGAGGAATGAGCTGACTGCAATCCCACCGGGACGAGTTCTGGAGAAATGGGAGGCGGGCCATTCACTCTGAGCAGTGGAGGAGGCTTTAAAGCCTCGTAAATTATATTAAATTTTGTGCCCAATTGGAGGCGTTGTGGTTGGCCACCCCGACAGCTGTATCCAGCTGCCTAGCATCCACTCTGGTTCTGATTTGGCAGCGGCTCGTTTTGAGGACATGCTAGTGTCCGCCCTGTAGGCTTCAGAGACCACAGGGTAGGGCTGTGCGCTCTTAACAGCCATCCCGAATTCCCTTTTTGTTTGACAATGAATCTTTGCTCCCACGTCTTGGCCGTGGCGGGCGCTCGTTGTGGTGCGTCTGGCCCATACTCGTGGATCTGGAAAGTTCCGTTCCGATTTGAAACCAGTCATGTCCATTCAACACCTATACATTCATTGTTATGTTTTTTTTTATTTTAACGTAGCTTCAGTACAGTAGATTTTCTTATGTATCAATATTATTCCATGAAAGGAGGCATTTGAATGCTGTCTGAAGGCTAACTGAAGCCATTAAAATTGTCGCTACTTAATTCTGTGAGTGGCTCCAGTTTTAATGTTTCCGGCCGGGGGGATGTAATGAAATAAGCACCCCTTGGCCCTTATATTCATAATCGGCATATAGCTTGCCAGGTTTGTTTTATTATTTCTTTTAGTAGATGCAGTTGGCAGTCTGTGATTGCTCCCCGCCTCGTTGCTATCATGAGTTGCGCGTGGAAGGCTATCTCGACTCGCGGAGGCAGTCAGCCCGAGGCACGCCAGCGGACACAAACTCTATGGCTCGGCTGATGCACGCTGGCTCGCCATTATTATTCACTTGCTTTGTCAATTATACTTATATTAAATTCAGTCACTTTACACACACACAGTTCAACTTGTTTCAATCGCTGTTTTCATTGTCTTTCTTTACTTATATACATAATTATTCTATTACTACACATTGTACAAATTGATTATTCTTCGTTGCATAAATTAAATCTTTTCTCTCAAAACTTCTATCTATTATTCCAGAGTGCTAAATATACCATTACACAATAAAATCCTAAATTGGGCCTCACCCAGATTTAACATAAGTAGGTTAAATCGCAACAATATATATATATATATATATATATATATATATATATATATCGAGATTAAAGACTATTTTTATATCTTAATGTGAAACCTACCAAGTTTTTTTTTCATCATCATCATCGAGTATACAGTCCTAAGACTGGTTTGATGCAACAATCCGTCTCCACTCGACTCTGTCCCCCGCCAGCTGTTTGACCTCTCTAAATGTCTGGCATCCCATATCCCCAATTATTTGGTTGAAATATTCTAATCTGGGTCTTCCCCTTTTCTTTCCCACCTCCCCCTCCAAGATATCCCTAAGCAGTCCCCCATGTCTCAGTGTGTGCCCCATCATCTGACCTCTTCTCTTCTTCAGACTCTTCCACAAGGTTCTTCTTTCTCCGATTCTTCCAAGAACTTCTTCATTTGTAATTCTTCTATCCATCCATTTGATATTCATCATTCTTCTGTAGCACCACATTTCGAAAGCCTCTAATCTCTTTCTCTCCGCTTTTCTAATTTTCCAGGTTTCACACCCGTACATGGCTATGCTCCATACATATGTCTTCAATAGCAACTTCCTGTTTTCTAAGCTGTTTTTCCAAGTTTTTTTTATCCAATAATAATGATTCTTATAGTACCTACTCACCAAAATAAGACGAAAATGAAGTATACAATTTTTCGAGATTTCGCTTAGTTTTCGAGATATCGAGTTTAAAAAATACTGTTTATTTTTCAATTGTTTTTTTATAGAAACCATGGAAACCGTAGTATCACGGGTTTCGTGTGGCGCCGCTATCTGACGACGGATTCTTTTAGAACTAGACAAAATAAGTTGGAAAGTAAAAATAAAATTTTAAACTATGAATTTGAACTGAAATTGAGTTAATGGACTGTGATGTCTCAAGTGAGCGCCAGTGGGCATTGACAATTTTCACTTTTAGAACTGTTCATAGGTTCGGTTCTATTCATCAAATCGGTTTATTTAGATAAAAAAATGGGTTCCCGAACAAACTTTGGAAGGGTCGGTTAAGATATATTCAGTTCGGCTCGGTTTGGATCGTATATCTTCATTTCGGGCTGGTTTTTAGGCGATTAGGTTGGCCAACGACTTTTACATATTCGAATTTTTTTGTACATTTCCTAATTATTTTTTAATTAATATTCATTTTCTAAAATAATCCGTCGTCAGATAGCGGCGCCACACGAAGCCCGTGATACTACGGTTTCCGTGGTTTCTATAAAAAACAATTGAAAAATAAAATAAAATAAATAAAAAAAAAGTATTATTTTAAACTCGATATCTCGAAAACTAAGCGAAATCTCGAAAAATGGTATTCTTCATTTTCGTCTTATTTTGGTGAGTACCTACTATAAGAATCCATCGTCAGATCGCGGCGCCACAGTTACCGTAAAATTGCCGAAAAACAATATCTGGAATTTTATAATTGATTTTTGTTGTTTAAAACTTCGATCATTTCATATATAGTTTTTTTTGAGTCTAGGAAAATGTATAGCCTATACAAATGATCGCTTAGCAGATTTTATTGCCAGGAATATATGTGGGAAATTAATTGTTTAATTAAGTATTTAATTAAGTGAATTTTCTTAATTTCAGTTTAAGATCATACATGTGTTTGCCATCTGTCTATCTAGGCTGGCTGGCCACATTCTTTCTTTTTAGCGAGCCATTGTGTTCAAGGGCTGTCGGATGCACACCCCCACCCCACTCATATGCATGTGTGTATGTGTATGAGTTGCAACTGGAAGCCAGTGAGTTGAAAGCGAGTGATGGTTAAGACGACATGCTTGTCGATGAGTTAGTTTATAGTTGAAAGCCAGTGGTGCTTAAGATGACAAGTTAATTTTAAGATGATGTGTTTTAAGATGTTTTAACGATGACCCCCTAGACGAATATGTATAACCCCTTTTTGTAAATAAATATATATTATAGAATAAATAAGTGTGTTATTTCACCCCTATGAGCCAAGGGGTGAAACCCGCATCCTATATATATATATATAATTTATAGAAATTTTTTGGTCATTCTAAATTAAAAAATAATGTTTTTCTTTAGGTGTTATTAAAGAATTAAGTGCAGAAAAAATAAAGTGATGTCGCCATCCACATCATTTTATCATACTTCACCGGCTCCATCTCTTATATATTTAATAAAATAATTTATAATCATTTACAAAAGAACCAATTCTCAAACCATCATTGATGAAGTCAACTTGGCAACTAACTTTATTTCCCAGTCGATCAAGTCGCGTTTATAGGTAAATTACATATCTAGATATAATTTGTAATAGAGGTTTCAGTGTAAAATAATCTACAGGAGTGGTTTTGCTCGCTGCATGAAAATTGATCAATTCCAATAGTTCATAACAAGAGGCCGAACAGGTTCTTTCTGCCTCTACACTTGTTGGTTTCAGCGTCAATAAATAGTCGTGCATCAAAGTCAAGTATTTTCCTTTTTATCTGCATCATTTCTAGTTCCTCTTGTAACGATACATTATTTTGCAAAGAGTTTTTTTGCCTGTCATCTGAAGCCGCTACAACTTCTACAAGTTCTACATTTTCGAAATCATCTTTGAAAACTCTTTATAAAACGTTTTTCATTCCTTGACGTATCTGACTCTTTTTCGGCATCGTAGACGTATGATCGGGTGTCTTCAACTCTTGATCATATTTTTACTTTACCATACAGGAGGGGGGTTAAAAATTAAAAATATAGGCTCTTGTACCAAACTCAACCAAATTTTGTATACATAATCAGTGGGACCCCAGAAAACTAAAAATAGAAAAACTAACCGCCCAAAATAGGGGGGGGCAAAAAATTAAAATCTTGGCCATTTGATCAAACTCAACTAAATTTTGTATACATAATCAGTGGGACCCCAGAAAACTAAAAATAGAAAAACTAACCGCCCAAAATAGGGGGGGGGGGCAAAAAATTAAAATCTTGGCCATTTGATCAAACTCAACTAAATTTTGTATACATAATCAGTGGGATCACAGAAGTCTAAAAAGCAAAAACTAACCCCCTCCCCTACATGATTATAAATAATTTTATTAAATATTAAATATAAGTGAGGGGCAGGTTGTATGGTAAAGTCAAGTGGATGGCCACATCAGGACACGTCAGCTTATTTTTGAATTCTGCAAGTCAAAACCAACATCCCTGTAACTTCAGCGCGCCTTTCTTTCACTGTTATACGAAACGCCTCGGATAATTTAGCGTTTAAAACTGTTTCTTGATTCTTCAACTTCTCTAAAATAAATCGAAAAGTTGTGTCTGCATTTTTTAGGGTACTCTCTTCTACATAATTTTAAGCGATTAAAAAAAAAAAGATTTGAATGGATTTTGCTCGATTCCTCGACGAGTTCTCGATTTTGCGGATTCGCGTGTTGGAGTTTGTTTCAAAAATTCTTGATATTTCTTGTCTTCAAATTTTAGGGGAATGCCCTTTCTCTTCTAGAAAGAAAACAACTGGATGAATAGTATGGACACCTCATTAGAATAGAAGAAGGCAGAATCCCCAGAAGCTCCTGAAATGGGAACCGTCTCAAAGAAAAAAAGAGGAAGGGCAAGAAAGAGATCAGACAGGATGGATTGATGGCGGCAATGGAAAACAGAGGGCTAAGCTACGAGGACTGCTTCGACTGAGAGAAATGAGGTAGATGAATGTAACCAAAATGGAATAGGGTCCCTAATGTGGAATACCGGCATTTCTCTTAAACAAATAACCCAAGAAGCAATAAGCAGTAATCTTCTATCTCTTCCAATGACTATACGCGCACACAGGTTTCGACCTGTCAGTCGAGCGAGTCATTTGCCTTCGGTAAGAATGTTTTGTTTTGTCTCTATCAGAAAACTTTTTCAGGTACGTAAATATTAAGTATTTTTCGTAATGTAATTGCAAATAGCATTATATTTATTGCTTCTATACATTGTATAAATATTTCTTTGAATGTTTTAGAGGCATTTTATTGTCTTAGTTTATTTAGGTTAAAAATATTAATAAAAGTTTATATTAGTTACAAATGCCAAATATGGACAATTCATGGGATACAAATATGGACTATTCCTTACTTGGATCCCAAAAAATTAGCTGACCAGATAACTATTTTAATATTATTCTTTTTACTATTTATTTATATTATATTTATTTATTTATATTTATATTTACTGATTTGTTCAAACATTTCATCAAACACATAAACCTAGCCCCAGAATCGAAAGTTTTGTTGATCTTAGATGGTCACTTTACTTACTCACACTCGTAACATCGACGTGATAGAATTTGCTAGAGAAAACAATGTTGAAATTGACTTAGAGGATGAAGATAGACTCAGACATGCGGAGTGTATTTTCTGTAGTATGCTGTTTTCTAATGATACTCAAGGGGAATCCTGAATCAAATGCCTCATGTGCGGCCTATGGGCACATAATGAATGGGCTGGTGCAGAGTTCGACACCTGGAATTGTGATTATTGCAAATAATTTAAGTTCCTTTTTACATTTACCAAAGTTCCTAAAGATTCTCATAGAAGTTAAGGTTGATTTTTGATAGTTTTTTTAATATTCCATATTTGGGGTATCTATTCCATTATTAGATACCTTTATGTTTATTTTGTTTTTGAGAAATTATAGTACTTATAATTAATAAATATAATACAAGAATGTTAATATATAAAACGTAAATATATGATTGATTATAATTAGGTTTAAAAGTTTTTGATTTTTAATATTTGTTTCATTTATGCCTAAAAAACAAAACGGTATTCCATATTTGGTTACTTTCCTCTATAGGTTGCGAAAAACAGCCCAATGAGCTGACCGACTGGAGTATGTACTTTTCTACGGATTTGCAAAACCAATGGTCAAAAAATAAAGATTGTTTGAGATTTCTTTTTAAGAAATAATTTTTAAGGATTTAGGTGTCGGTTCTAGGTGAAACATTATAAAGTAACTTATGAGGAGAATTTTCTAGGTTAGGTTTCACAAAAAGGAAATATTAAAACAATGTATGTTTATTTGAGTTTGATTCACTCGATATATATTTCGGGTTTCATTTGAACTCCTGAAGATGAGCTAATAACCCGAAATATATATCGAGTGAATCAAACTCAAATAAACATACATTTGTTTTAATATTTCCTTTTTGTGAAACCTAACCTAGAAAATTCTCTTCATAAGTTACTTTTTAAGAAATCTTGATTCTTGATGATCCTTTCTTGTCTTGTCTTGAAAAATAGAAAACAGTTTTGTCTTGATCTTGTCGTGAAATCAAGAAAAGTCAAGACAAGATTAAAAGTATTTCATGATTCTTGTGAAACACTATAAATAAATGTAATTGCAGCCAACGAGTTTGAATTTTGGATCTAATGACGAGCAGAGAGAGCACCCCTTTAACAAACGGCGACATTATCGAATTTCTGATTCGCTTTAACTTTAAATGTGATGATGATGATGTCTGTTGCTTTTTTTTTTAATTCGAGCTCTTGTGATGCAAATGGTGGCAATCGAAGCCGCCCAATCAGAGACGTCGCCCCGCCCCCCACATAGAGACTCCACCCCATATAGCAACGCCCTCTGCTTAGCACCCACTTAGCGCCCGTTTAGCATTCAGAATGTGACCAGCGCACCACGCGGATAACAGTAATAGCAGCAGCAGCAGCAGGATGCAGCCAGGAGCCAAGTCGTTTCTCATCAAGGATCTGCTCGGGGACGTCCTCCCTCCGATTCATCAAGGTTAGTCAGTCCATTCAAATTTTTGGTCCAACCAACACACCTCGGTTGCTGACAACCTCAATTTATTGCCTTCAGAAGATTCGGATTCTTGTGAGGATGCCTCATCGGTGCGGAGCCGCGAAGGGCCCGATGGCCTCTCCTCGGCATCCGCCAACAAGGTGAGCTCAACATCTTCATTTATACGCATTTCCAACACTAAGGGCCAGTTGTATGTCGGTTGGTAAACTTTTTTAAACGTTGACAAAGGGTAAAAGCTTAAAATTCACCTTGTGCCGGGTGGGATGGCCAATCAGATGACAGGCACTTTCATCAACCAACCGACATACAACTGGCCCTAATTCAAGTGGGAAAAATGTTTTAGATATAGAAAATCAAAAGAGAGATGGTCAATTACTAGATCCGAGATGTTATGGATTAGGTATTTTATCTTATATCAAATGAGCAATTCTTATATATACATATTATAGAATAAAAAACGGCTCTTACAATTTTGATGAAAGTCATACAGTCGACAAATCGATCCGTCAGGGTCTCATCTTCGGGCACCTTTAATTTGATTTTTTTTTATTTAAATTAAAATCATTATTAACAGGTGGGTGTGACACGAAAAATTTACAATTTTTTAATTCCTTTTAATAATTAATTGGTTTTCTAATTTTAAAACCCACTAATTGTTCATTACAAATATTATTGTATACTAGAAAATTATAAAATTCAATTAATTTTCTTCTTATTAAAAACACCCCGAATGATGTCCCACTTTCTTCAGGGTTTAAATGAGTCAACGAAGAAATACATCCGAAATGTATATTAATATTATTTTTTAATTCCGATTAAGTTCAAAGTACAGCGATGCCTTGCTGCAATGACCCAATGACCAGAGAGTGTTAAATCATTGGCAAAAAAATAAATTTCATTTTATTTCAATGTTATTTAATTCTGACTGCAAATATTAAATCTACCTTTTAATCTGAATATATTGTAAAATTAAAAATAATATTAATTTAACGAAAGCAAAAATTTATCGAGCAACGATCGGTCCACTAGGAATCTTTTTATTACGTCAGAAGTGTTGTACTTATAATAATAAAAATAATCCATAATAATCTCGGATCTAATAGTAGTTAGTTGACCATCTCTCTTGATTTTCTATAATAATTTTAAAGATACTAATATCGGCATGTCTCTTTTAAATTGAAATGTTTTAGGGACGGAAACCCCGTCGCCGGAGAACGGCGTTCACCCACGCGCAGTTGGCTTATCTTGAGCGCAAATTCCGGTGTCAAAAGTATCTCTCGGTAGCGGACAGGAGTGACGTCGCAGACGCCCTGAGTCTGAGCGAGACCCAGGTGAAGACCTGGTATCAGAACAGAAGGACCAAGTGGAAAAGACAGAACCAGCTGCGACTGGAGCAATTGCGGCAACAGGCGACAGCCGAGAAGGAGCTGCAGGAATGCTGCCCCCCGGGGCGGCGCCGCCCCCCACGGCTGCAGCCACGCAGCACCATCCTGGAGCAGGGGCCGGGTATCCCAGCACGCCTGCAGCCGCTGCAGCATGCAGCTTCCTCACCACGGCAAGCTGCAGCCGCTGCACTCTTCAGAAACGTCACTTACGTACACGGCTGTCAACTCTAGCCGACACTCAACACAGCAAGAGAGTGGCAAACATTCTACAACTGTAAATATTTACAGAGAGGTTGCAATTTTATTGAAAAGATTTCGTTTTGCCAAGAGTAGCAGAGTTGTTGATTAATTCATATGGAGAAATCAAGGATCTTGTCTTCTGCTTGATGTAAATAAAAAAATAGTAAATATAAATCTCATATATTTCTGGTTTCGAGATATTTAATTTAATAACATTTGAACACTAAATGAATTCCATATTATGTTGAAATAACAAGCACTATCTAATGTAGTGTTTCTCAACCTTTTTTGGTTGATGGCACACTAAAAATATTTGGAATTATATTTGCGGCACACAAACTAAATTTAAAAATATGTTTTGTGAATAGTATCCATAACTTAATTAATTTATAAGATTTTAAGAAATTGGATAAATAAATTGAATTCAGAGTTTTATATTGAATAAGACGGACGTTTCGTTACTAAATTAGCGACTTCTTCAGCGACTTATTCCTCAACACAATTGTCCTTTCTGTGATTCTTTGTTTTAACTGTGATGAAAAATTAAGGTGTTTAAGAATAAAATAAATTAAAAAAGAAAGAATGTTTCGTATAATAATATCAGACAATTGAGTTGAAGAATAAGTCGCAAATATAGTGTCGAAACGTCCGTCTTTTTCAATATAAAAATCTGAATTCAATTTATTTATCCAATTTCCTAAGATCTTATAAATTAATTTTAAAAAAAAATTTTAGTGAGTGTTGAGGTAATTACAAATACTATTTCAAAGTTACAAAACCCATGCAATTTTAATTATTTGTCAAAAACCCTTCCGGAACATTTGACAATCTCTCAGGGCACACTTGGGTGCCGCGGTACACAGGTTGAGAAACACTGATCTAATGGTTCATTTTGACAATATTATAAAAATTACACTGAATCAATTTAGTTTAATACTATAATGTTTAAGTTTATTTGCATCAATCAGAGGACACACTCTCATTGGTTTCTTTATATAGGTTTCAATTTATCTGGAATACTGAAACTTTGATGAGCAGTTTAAAGATTTTGTTGTTTCTCTACGGTTAGGTAAGAAATTAATTCAACTGATTTATATTGGTCGACTAAATGATCAGGGTGGGAGGTGGGGGTTAGGGTGTTAACCCCCCCCCCCCCCGAAATGTTGAGGTAAACATCGAAATTTTACAGGTAATAAATAAAACGTTCAAAAAAATTTAATAAAAATAATACTTTGATAAAAAAAAGCAATTCGGACATCTGGGAGCTCATGTCCCCCACAGTCCTTTAGGAGTATATCCATACTGCCCTAACGCCCCGGGTAGCTACCCCCTCCCATTTTTTTATAGCTACGGCCTTTGTCAGCTGACACGATTCATAACAATCGTGTGAAAGCATGAGGAAAAGTTTCATTTATTTTATACATAGTTTTAGCCGAGTACACCTATACTTCCAATTCCACTTTCATTTTCAAGTAAAAGACACTAGATGATGGAGCATTATCTAATGAATTACAAAGACGGTGTAGGTACACCTAATTCGAATTGCGGTTCACCCATCGGTTTTACTGTTCGGATCAAAAAATCTTTAGGTGTAAAAAAGATTCAGGAAACATGATAAGAGAATTTTGTTTTATTTTCATCATCATCATTGAGTATACATTCCTAAGACTGGTATTCTAATCTGGGCCTTCCCATTCCCCTTTTCTTTCCCACCTCCCCCTTCAAGATATCCCTAAGCAGTCCCCCATGTCTCAGTGTGTGTCCCATCATCTGACCTCTTCTCTTCTTCAGGTTCTTCCAAAAGGTTCTTCTTTCTCCGATTCTTTCAAGAACTTCTTCATTTGTAATTTTATCCATCCATTTGATATTCATCATTCTTCTGTAGCACCACATTTCGAAAGTCCTCTAATCTCTTTCTCTCCGCTTCTCTAATTGTCCAGGTTTCACACCCGTACATGCTCCATACATATGTCTCCAATAGCATCTTCCTGATTTCTAAGCTGATTGAGGAGGATCATAGTAGTTTTTGTTTTGAATTAAACGAAATCGAAGGTTTGACCCTTCTTCATCATCATCATCATCATTGAGTATACAGTCCTAAGACTGGTTTGATGCAACAATCCGTCTCCACTCGACTCTGTCCCCGCCAGCTGTTTGACCTCTCTAAATGTCTGGCATCCCATATCCCAAATTATTTGGTTAAAATATTCTAATCTGGGTCTTCCCCTTCCCCTTTTCTTTCCCACTTCCCCCTCCAAGATATCCCTAAGCAGTCCCCCATGTCTCAGTGTGTGCCCCATCATCTGACCTCTTCTCTTCTTCAGACTCTTCCACAAGGTTCTTCTTTCTCCGATTCTTCCAAGAACTTCTTCATTTGTAATTTTATCCATCCATTTGATATTCATCATTCTTCTGTAGCACCACATTTCGAAAGCCTTTAATCTCTTTCTCTCCGCTTTACTAATTGTCCAGGTTTCACACCCGTACATGGCTATGCTCCATACCTATGTCTTCAATAGCATCTTCCTGTTTTCTAAGCTGATTGAGGAGGAGCATTGTAGTTTTTGTTTTGAATTAAACCCCATTTTTGCTTGGGCAATTCTTGATTTAATTTCGTTTTGGCTCCTCCCATCCCATGTTATTTTACTTCCTAGGTAGCGGAAGTTTTCAGGTTGAATCAATTTGTCGGTGATCTATTATATTATTTTTATTTGTTTATTTATTTATTTTAGCTAATGTCGAAAAGTAAACATATTTCGACAATAATAGATATAAAACAAAAATTCGAAAAAATAAAAATTATATTTCTAGAAATACCTACCAAAGAACAAGACTTTTGAGCGACAGAATAAAAGCTCAAAAAAACTGCTGTTTTCGAATTTTATTTTCATATTTTATTATCTCTCAAAACGCATTATTAGAGATGACATTTCACGATTAATTAAGAACATATTTCAGGAAAGAATTGGATATTTTTCCTAAGTCCATAGGTAATCTGATATTGTCTCCATTGAAAATGTTCAATTTTCTTATTTAATATTTCGTATTTATGGTAGAAACGAGAATCCAAGCAAGCTATTTTAATTTCAGACAATTTTTCCTCTTCTCTCTTTTTGTTTATTTATTTCTATATTTATATTTATTGTTATGTTTTTGTTTGATTATTTAGTTTATTTGATTATGTTTGTTAATTTAATGTAATTAAGGAAAAATTAAAATATCTTTGGAAATTAAATTAAATATCAACATATACAGCTACCCTAAAATTCAGAGATGATTTTTTTTCTATTTATATTCACCCAACTCTTTTTTACACGAATTTGAATTTACCCGGTGCACAAAAATCTTCCTTTTTCTGGTTTTCATTATAGGTATTAAAGGATATTTTTAAAATTTTTGTATTAATAATTCATTCATTCATCTTTTTTACATTATTTAAACGAATTTCTTAGGAAAGTATCTACCATCTAAAAAAGTTGGGTGCTGTATACCTATATGCGATATTTCACATGAAATTTTCAGTTTTTCCTCGGCCGATTTTGATTTTCCACCAATTGTGTAGTATGTTTTTGTAGACAAAAAAGACGTAGGTATCTACTTTGTTTTTCTTTTTCAGTAGGTAGTCTCACATTTTTATCGGTTTAACCCAGGGGTCGGCAACCTTTTGAGACGGAAGAGTCAAAAGTTCCAATTTACAAAATTTCCCAGTTTTTAAAGAGCCACTAACATTTTTGTTTCAATATTATGGTATTTAATGAGGATTAGGTATATAATTTTGATTTTTTTATTTAAAATAAATAGCTTTAAATATGAATTTGTTGCAGTATAATATTTTTTATGAGTTTTGAAAATAAATTAATATGATTATTAATATTTGCACATGTAACTGGAGAGCCGCATCTTGACATCGAAAGAGCAGGTTGCCGACCCCTGGTTTAACCGATTGTTGAATTATTCTACAATTTCTGACTTCTTTAATTTTTATTACAAGAACTCAAAAACTAACTGTTCTATCAAAAAATTACTCTTTACTAAATTTTATTGTAGTTTCCAAAAAATAGTCAAATTTAAAAACAACCCGTATAGCATTAGAGACCAAAATAAAACCCAAATGCAAATTTTTTGATTGGTTGAATTATAGTCATTATATAGTTTTAATTAGGTTGAATTACGGTTTCTAAACGGTAGTTATGTCTCGTTTTTTTCCGTTTTGCAACTGTGTAGTATTATCGTTAAATTATAGTCGCAAAGATTATAAAGCAACCGTTACAAACAGGTTGTCGCCAACATTTTTGGCATCGATTTGCAACTGTTTATTTATAATTAATTATTTCTTTGATTTGATTAATATAACCAACATTATATATATAATGTTGATTATTGTTTTTTATTAAAGAATTGTATAATTATTCATTATATTAATCAAATCAAAGAAATATAAAATTATAAATAAACAGTTGCAAATCGGTGACAAAAATGTTGGCGACAACCTGTTTGAAACGGTTGCATTATAATCTTTGCGACTATAATTTAACGATAATACAACAGTTGCAAAACGGAAAAAACGAGACATAACTATACCGTTTAGAAACCGTAATTCAACCTAATTAAAACTATATAATGACTATAATTCAACCAATCAAAAAAGTTGCCTTTGGGTTTTATTTTGGTCTCTGTTATACGGGAAATCGTATATAAATTTTTTTATCCCTTTTAATAGAAAAAAATTCTATACGAGGGGCATTTTTCATATTTAATTTTCCTAATTTTATGTATTTTTACAAAAATTTCTAGTGCAAGAAGAATATTGAGATCTATTCTTTTAGAGAAGTTAAAGTTAGCTATAGAAAGTTTTAAAAATATGATCAAAAACAGTGAAATTTAAAATACGCTCTATCAATTGTTAACAAAAAATAAAAAGAGGAAAGATATTTATTAAAATTTTATTGGAGCTATACACTTAGAAAAATTGAATTTTTTTAAGAATTGATTTATATATAATCCATAGTAATAATCATTAAGTTATTTGGATTTTTACCATTTCTGAAACTAATATATTGTTATATATCGTCGCTGATCTTACAAAACGTCCTAAGTCCGATTTTTGGTCAATACATATTATACGTTTATATCGACGAACTTTACACGCTACGAACAAATAATAAATATTGTATTGTATGTGTATGTATTCGTGTTTAAAATGTTTTTTCTTGTTTTCTGACAAACATTGAATTTAAGACTTAGGAGGTTTTGTAAGATCAGCGACGATATATATATTAATTTCTCTTAAAATATATAAACTCAACTTTTTCCTGCGCTTGAAATTTTTGTAAAAATATATACAATTTGAAAAAAAATCAAAATTGAATATAAAAAATAGCACTGATATAGAAAATTGTTTTTTTCTAAGAAAATGTGAAAAAAACTTATATAGGATTTGATTTAATTGGACAATTTTTTAAAAAATACACTTTAGAAACTGATGAAAAATTGATAGGAGTATTTTTTTTTTTTTACAAGAAATAGTTAATTAATAGAGATTGTGGTGTTGGTGCAAGGTGAAACATCTTTAATAAAGATAAAAGTAAATAAATATTTTATGAAATATTAATTTAATATGAGTTAGGTTTTCTAGGTCACTTGTTTCACGTTAAAAATTAAAAAATATACCTCTTTAATATTTAACGTGAAACAAGTGATCTAGAAAACCTAACACATAGTAAATTGATATTTAATAAAATATTTATTTACTTTTATCTTTAACAACAAATAGTTTTCGAGTTATGTGGAAAGAAGCTAGAAATTGTAAAAAAAAAAAAGGAAAATTCAACAAGGCGTAAAACTGATAAAAATGAGGATATGAAAACACAATTTTTTTTTTTTAAATAATTAACCCGAAGATTTGAGTATATCTTTTTTTGAAAAATAGATGGTTTCTTTTCAAAAATACAACTCACTGTATAAACCAAATATAGGTATCAAGAAAGAATTTAAATTTTAAGGTCAAAATCCAGATTTGAGTAGAAAATATTTTTACATTACATATCAGAGGCTTCATCCCCCCTAGGAGTTGAACCCGAGTACTAACACGATTGCCGGGGCTGCTAGTTATTTCGACCCTCTAGACAAAACACAACCTGACATGCAATATATTTAAGAAAAGCTAAAAATCTTTACTCCATTCATCTCGAACGCAATGTAAAAATATTTTCTAATTAAATTTGGATTTTGAGCTTAAATATTTTTTGTCTAGAAAAACATAAAACAATTGCTAGAAAATCAAAATGTATCAGGGAAAATAATTGAAAATTTCACGTTAAATAAATACCCCCTTTTATTTATTTATTTATTTAGGAGAAAGAGAGAGCAAGCCGATGTGAGCATCAATGATCACATCTCTGGTATAATACAAATCTATTTGGTATAAAAAAACTATTGTTAAAAATTAAATACAGAATTCATTACCAGCAGTAATTTAGGATTATTTCGACGTTCAGCCAAAAAATCTTTTTTATTTTTATTTCCTCATGAATGTATGTCAAAGAAAAGAAAAATGGTCTTTTATACATATAAAAAAATGTGATGTACTTATAGTTAAAATTTTTAATTTATATATATAAAAATTGTAAAATATTTGAGTTTTAAGCATTGTAAATAGAAAATAAATAATATTTATATTTTATTATAGAATATAAAATAAAATAATCATGACTATTTATTTATTAATTACTCCTATTTTATATAATATGTAAATAATTTCATATATCTATATTGTATGTTCATTTTTAGAGTAAATAAAATTATTAATATAGTATTATTTGTTTTATTATTATCCACCTGTTTTATACTATTCTGATAAAGAGGTAAAGCTATTTGGTTTTTAAAGAAAATTTACGATTTAGAGGAGAAGCCTCCAGTATTCTCTAGTAGTATATATATATACAGGGTGTTCCACAGAACTCATTCATCAAATTTTTCATGTAAGAAATTTAGAGAAAATTTCGAACTTTGACATATTTATGTTTTGGAATATGCTCTTTTTAAATAAATTATTAACAACTTTTGGACACTTTCTGCTTTGCCGCAATCGCTATCAGCTTTATTACATTATTTTCTATTTTTAAATACTGTAGTTTATACACGTCATTTTTTTCTCCCCTTATTCTTGCACTCGGAATGATTTCCATTTTAGCCAGTCTACCATGAATTAAAAAATATCATTTGTCATCGATTAAAAAAAAATATCTTCCACACATTCATCATCTTTTTATTTATATAAGACACCAGTGGCGCAAGCGTGGGGGTGGGGGACTAAGGGGGCTTAAGCCCCTCCCCAGGATAAGGAAAATAAGAGCACAAATGAAAATGAAAAAAATATTTGGTAAATTTCAATGAATCTTTTAAATATAAATTAAGACTAAAAAAAGGATTCTATTTCCTATATATATCTATCAGTGGCGGGCGGTGACTTTTCAACCAGGGGTTGGTGTCAAAAAAAAAAAATCTTTTTTTTTTTTTAATTTTATTTTATTCTTCTCTCCTTTTTGAAAATTTCATCAAATTGGTCATCATAGAATTTTACGTTATTTTTCAAATTTAACACTAGATTTTTTATGAAACGGTATGAAAATACTCAATATTTTGAAATTTTAGGGATCCACAGCATTCATGGAAATCACACCACTAATATAATATATACAGGGTGTTCCACTGAACACGTTCATTAAAAGTTTTCATGGAAGGAGTCGAGAGAAATTTTGACATATTTATGTTTTGGAATATGCTCTTTTTAAATAAATTATTAACAACTTTTGGTCACTTTCTGCTTTGCCGCAATCGCTATCAATTTTCTTATTTTCTATGGAACTCCCCAAATATTTTTTCACGATTAGATTAAGTGTTTTTAAACTAAGATGATTTTGTACAATGCATTTGATGTCTAATATTTATAATTTCTGAGTTATTTTAGATAGTTTGTAAAATCTACCAATTTAGGGATCATCTTTAAAAATTACTGATAATTAAACTATTGTTTGTCGAATTAATTTGACCAATCAGAACTCTTAATTAGACATTAAAGAACCTTACTTATTCATAAAAATTCAAATTTTATATCCAGGATGACCATTATAATTGTTTATTTCTGAAAAATCAAAAAGTTGTTAATACTCAATTTTTTTATTTATTATTTATAAATAATTAAGATCTAGACGTGTGAAACATAAAATATTTTTTATTTAAAAAAACTATTCATTTTAATTATAGGGAATATTTAATAAACTCCTAATGGATTTTTATGTAGAATTCAAAAATACTACAATTTATGCCATGTTCATTTTGAAAAAATTGATTATTAACAACTTTTTGATTTTCAGAAATAAACAATTATTATGGTCATCCTGGATATAAAATTTGAATTTTTATGATTAAGTAAGATTCTTTAATGTCTAATTAAGAGTTCTGATTGATCAAATTAATTCTACAAACAATAGTTTAATTATTATTAATTTTTAAAGATGAACGCTAAATTGGTAGATTTTACAAACTATCTAAAATAACTCAGAAATTATAAATTTTAGACATCAAGTGCATTATACAAAATCATCTTAGTTTTTAACACTTAATCTAATGATGCAAAAATATTTGGTGGGTTCCGTAGAAAATAAGAAATTTGATAGCGATTGCGGCAAAGCAGAAAGTGTCCAAAAGTTGTTAATAATTTATTTAAAAAGAGCATATTCCAAAACATAAATATGTCAAAATTTCTCTCGACTCCTTCCATGAAAACTTTTAATGAACGGGTTCTTGTGAAACACCCTGTATATTAGATTTTGAAGAGACATAGATAGACAGACAAAACGATATTTAAAATCTAGGATTTACGAACATAAATATTCAGTTAGAGCAATAAATTCCGAATGTATAGTACAATCATGCTAGCTATTCAACTAGACTGGAACAGAATTTTGACTTTTTTAATCCCAAAAATTTAATAAAGAACGAAATCTCGAAAAAATTAAATTTTTGAAATTATTGTAATTTTAAACAACAAAAATATAATTAGCATAAGGCCAGTTTTTATTTATCAACCATTTTTAAAGAAAAACAATTAACGTAACCTGTATGGAAATAAATAGATTTTCGAAATATGTTGTTTATATATTTTTTGAAAATATATTAAAAATATAAAATTTTTGTGTTAAATTTATATAAACTTTATGTTTTCTATATATTCATAAAATATATTATAATTATTTTTATGTGGCTCTAGTATAAACTTTATATAAATTTAACAGAAAAATTTTGTATTTTTAATATATTTATTTATATTTTCAAAAAAATATATAAAAAACATATTTCGAAAATCTATTTATTTCCATACGGGAAATATTTACATTTATTATTTTTATTCAAGGTAATTTCATCTCCAAGTCAATCTGTATTATTTTCTATTTTAAAAATATATATTTGTTGATAGTTGATTTATATTTCTTAAAGAAAACATTTTTTTTTTTAAATTGCTTATACGAGTAATCACATTGATAAATGGAGAAATTCTCCTGAAATATTTGGATTTTAAATAAAAGTTTTAAGATTGTTTTTTACGGTATATTTATAAAAATATGTTTTTGTGTTCGAGAGTGAATAATTATATAAATAAAATTCAAATTTTCTCTTGAGTGTGCACCAAATCATTATAAATTTTACCCCTTGAGAAGTTTCGGATAGGCATCACCTGGGAAGACAGAACTATTTGAATGCATAAGTATAAGGGGCCTTTACAAGAATTTTACGGTAGAGGATTACCATATATGTAGATAATTCTTAATAATTTACCATTTTAACTTAATCCTTACTCCTTACTTAATCGTGAAGAGCAGCTCAGCGAACCTCTCTATGGGAATTTATTACTAAATTATTCTATTAATTATTTGTTTACTAGAATATGTAAAAAATAGTAGAAGAAAATATATTGCATTTTCGAAAAAAAAAGAAAGTTGAATGGGAAAAGGGATAGTTGTTGTAAAATTATAAACCCTAAATGTATAAAGATCTCAGTAGAGATTGTGGTGTTGGTGCAAGGTGAAACATCTTTAATAAAGATAAGAGTAAATAGATATTTTATTTAATATGGATCCACTATGAGTCAAGAATACTGGGTCACTTATTTCACATTAAAATTAAAAAATTAAAAGATATAAAAAATTTTTTTGGAACGAAGTTCCTTATGGGACGCCTCGGAGTGGTACCCTAACCGGTGAAAAATGTCCGTAACGTTAAGAAAAAGCGAGCCAATGCTCATGCGCGCGCATCCACTCAGCCACTCTGGAGGCGGGGCCTCTGGCTTGTGCTGTGGTCGGAATCCAGCTAAGTTTAAGTTTTATCATAATCGAGTGCAAGCTAGATCGACGGAAAGGTTACTTACAGAATTCAAAAGGTTATCATTAAATTCTTTACATACAAGAGCAAGAACAATCGTAGATTTCATTAGTAATAAAAAAGGTGTTTCAACTTTAACATTTAACGTTCAAAGTTTAAAGAGTCATCGCTTGGATTTAACTGATTCAGTTACTCAAAAAACAAACATTTTATTACTATCTGAGACAAATATGGACAATGATCAGCTATATGAAATACCGAATTTTAATTGTATCGTCCATTATAAAAGAGGTAATGTTCGATCAGGTGGAGTTGCGATTTACCAATCGAATGACGACACTGTTAATATTGTTTCACCAAATATGGACATAATAATGAGAAATGCTAATGACTTTGGTTTTAGACATTCACCTGTTGGAGATATTTGTTCTGCTATTTGCAAGATGGAAAACGGCGTTGAAATCGTAATGGTAGTCGTTTACATTGCACAGAAACAGAAGTTAATAGACATACAAGGATTCATACATCGATCACTGTTGGAGTATTCTGCAGCATCTACAGCATTACTTGAAGAGTATGGTACCAATTATGACCAACTTCCACTAATTTTGGCAGGTGACTTCAATATTAACTTCAAAGATAAGCAATCAGAGTCATTTAAAACTTTTCTGAAAAATACATTTGATTTAAATATGAACAATAATGAAGATGAATCCACTACGAGAGACAATACTACTATCGATGCTGTTTTCTCGAGATATTTGGCAAAAATCGAATCACAAATATATATATCTTATTTTAGTTACCATAAAGCTATAGTTTCTATGATAGAACATAATTAGGCTTAATTATTATTATTCATATAAATACCTGTTTCTTTTTGTATATTATTATTATTATATATTATATATTTTTATAAATCATTGTAAATAAAATAAAGGTGTTAAGATAATTTTATAAAGTAGTTTCTTTGCTTTTTATCGATAAAAAAATCATAATAAAAAATGTATACCCGAATAATTATTTTTCTTTATACCTAGAATAGAACTTAAAATTAATATTTTTATAATAAGGAACTTCGTTCCTATCCGGTGTCCTACGACACAGATCTAATTTTTTTTCTTTTTCAATATATATATTTCGGGCTATCAGCCCATTCAGGAAATACAGAGAGTAACTCTCTGTATTTCCTGAAGATGGGTTGATAGCCCGAAATATATATATTGAAAAAGAAAAAAAAATTTATATCTTTTAATTCTTTAATTTTAATGTGAAATAAGTGACCCAGTATTCTTAACTCATAGTAAATCCATATTAAATAAAATATCTATTTACTCTTCTCTGTATAAAGATCTGTTTAAAATCACTCGATAAGCTCCGGAGGTAGGCTAATCTGCCTAATGTAATGAATTCACTCAGAAATGTTCATTTTTTTTTTGCTTACGGTGCTTTAAAAATATCTGAAACGGAGAATACTTTTTTTTTTAATTATGATTTTTTTATGGCTGTGTCTGAATTCTAATATCCAAGATAACTTGAGCGAAACGTCGTAGACAGTTTGTTCTTATGCTAAATTGCTTGTATTTCCAAAGTGGAGAGCTAATTAGATTTTGAACTGTCTTCGTCGAGATCTTCCGGTTAACATAGTTTTTTGAATAATTTTTTGAGATTTTAATCCATTTCTATAGTAAAAAATAATTAACAATCAAGTATAGGTGTGTTTTTAAATTACCATTTAATAAATTAATTGATTTAACGAAACGGTAAGCATCGTACTCGCAGCTCCAATTTTGAATGAATAAAATAAAATAGAACCTAATTATTAATAGAAATGAGGTATTTGTCAAACTAGTAGGGGATACGTACAAAATGACATAGGTGGTATAATTCGAATTTGGTGGACTCTAGGGCACTACTGACAACCACATAAAGTAACCCGAATGGTTTTTAAAAATTAACAACCTGTGAAAAGGTCCTCTCGTTCGTCCCCGTGTCATAGCCGACGACAAGTATTTATTTGTACGTTACGAGTTTTTCTTTTACGACAAGTGTTTTTTGTATAAAATGATAAGTTTTTCGCATTTGTACCTATGTGTGTAGCATTTATTTTATTCCTTAAATATCTCTTGTTGCCCTCAAATAACTTCTTCCAAAAAACATCCTCTTTGTATTTATTTTTGAAATTTGTTATGACTTAACGTTGTATGGACAAAACGACACACATAGACAACGCACATAATAACATAGGTAACATATGTCACCAACAAACGACTCCTGGTCATGTTTCCATTGCTGGGTCATCTGCTAATAAAAAACATCCATCGTCCTCTATTCTTAGGGCCGGTTGTATGTCACAAGTAAATGCTTTTGTACCACTAACCAAGGTAGATGGTAAATGGAGGGATTGGGATGGCCAATCGGATGCCAGGCACTGAAAGTTCCTGTCATCTGATTGGCCATCCCAGCCCCTCCATTTACCATCTACCTTGGTTAGTGGTAAAAAGCATTTACTTTGCGACATGCAACCGGCCCTTAGTGTTCTTTATTAGTGGACAAGGGAAACGTAAGCCAGAGACTCGGCAGACCTATTTAGTTTTAACTTCTACTCCTAATATAAGGGAAATTAAATCAAAAAATGAGCCCAAAGGTCCTCCGGCAAAGAGGAGACGAAACGTCACTAAAAAGTTATTTGAAGACGACAGTGAAGAAGAAAAATTTCCTAATAACTCTTAAGATGATGAAGAGTACTGTCCATGCATAATATTGCAATGATCTTTTTTCACCGTTCGCATTGGGCTCACGTTTCTTGCGTTGACATTCCTAAGAGAACCGCAAGCGTGTCATTTGTGAACTTTGTCAATAATTATATTATCTTAATATATATAAATCTCGTGTCACAATGTTTGTCCTCAATGGACTCCTAAACCACTGAACCGATTATAATAAAATTCGCACACCATGTGCAGTTCGATCCAACTTGAGAGATAGGATAGTTTAAATCTCAAATTATAGTCGCAATTTTAATTTATTGCTAATTATTTGTCTGTTATTATTTGACAGTCACAATTATCTGTTAACTCCAAATGATTCTAACAGATGTCGATACCTTTCGACTGGGTTGAGTAAGTAATCAATAGATGGCGCTGCTATGGTAAATCTACGAACGTGTCATATAAGCTACATTTTAACAGCATAATTACCACGTGTTGTTGACGCTATAAAATTAATTAAATTTATTTTGTAGTGAACGAAATACCGTATAATTCAATTATTTCCACTTTTTAAATTTTTGGTGTTAGCATAGCCGGCCACGTGTTACTTAGACTGAAGTGTAAATTGCATTCATATTATAATGAAGATAATACAGTGAAATTAATCCTGTTTTTTACTTATTTGTGCTTCATTGATCAAAACTTTATAATTTAATTTGAATATATGTATGTAAGTATTATCACATAATTATAAAATTTAATTAAAATGTCAATGCAAAAATGATACACAATTTCCTACACTTTTTCAATAGTTGTACAAATATTTTTTTTTATTGTTTTTATTTAACCTCTATTAAAAAATATTTAGGAACAATAATTTCAATTTATACATGTAAGTAATATCACATAGTTTTATAAAAGTTAATTAATATATCAATGAGAAAATGGCACAAAGCTCCCCACACTTTTTCAATAATTGTACAAAAATTTTTATATTATTTTTATTTAACCTCCATTGAAAATTATTTTGCACTTATTATTTCAATGTGCTATGATAACATGTTTTTCAGTTCCTCTTTCTAATATTTAAACGATTAAATTATTATTTTCAGTCAAATGCCACCGAAAAAATCTAACCTCAACAACGCGAGCAGCAAAGGGTCACGACGCAAACGTGTTGAAAGAGCTCAGCAATTACCAGAACAAATCGAAACAAGAAATGCAGCTCAAAGAATCAGGACTGCAGAAAGTCGTGCACAAGAATCTCAAGAACAGCGTGACGAACGTCTGCAACAGAATATTACGAGAACAAGAGCGGCACGAGAACGAAACATAGCTACAGTACGAGTACTAGATCGACAAAGGCAACGGATCAGCTCATTAACACGTGCATCATTCGTTCGGCTTGCCTTTATTATTAACTACTCAGCGCATTCAAAAATTGCTATCGGTGGAATGGATAAAGTATGTCAATATTGTCAGGCATTGAAATTTCGGAATGAAGCAGCCGGCATGTGCTGCGCATCAGGAAAAGTTGTGCTGTCACCTCTACCCGCTCCGCCGGAGCCTTTATTATCCCTTCTTACTGGCAATTCAGATGATTCCAAATTATTTTTGCGTAAGATACGCAAATTTAATTCTTGCTTCCAAATGACGTCATTTGGGGCAACTAAAATTTGCGATCGTGCATCCGATGGACGTAATTTTGAAACTACATTCAAAATTCAAGGCCAGGTGTACCATAAAATCGGATCACTGATGCCAATGCCTGATAACAATCCGAAATTTCTTCAAATTTATTTTATGGGCGGTTGTGAAGAGCGCGTGACGACTCGGTGCCTGTATAATTTTATTGAACAAGCAGAGGAAAGAGCAATTGTGATATTATTGGAAAATTTTTTAGAAGATCACAATCAACTAATTCAATTGATCAAAAGAGTTTCGCCACGACTGCAAAATGGTGGTGGGCGAACAGCACATTCAACATTCAAGCTGCCATTGGACGTTCATAATAAACCAGATGCAATGTGTAACATCAAAAAGAATAGTGGAATAGCTGCAGTGTTGCGGAAGAGTTCTATAATAATTTGGGATGAGTGCACAATGGCACACAAATATTCATTTGAAGCATTAAACAGAACTATGCAAGATTTAAACAGCAATAATAAACTTTTCGGTGGTGCTATCTTACTTTTGTCTGGTGACTTCCGGCAGACCTTACCGGTTATACCTCGCTCTACTTTCGCGGATGAGATTAATGCATGTTTGAAACAATAAGAATTTATGGCGAAGTGTTGAAACAATAAGAATTTATGGCGAAGTGTTGAAACACTTCGATTGACCATAAATATGCGAGTACAATTGCAAAATGATCCATCAGCACAAATATTTTCCGAACAACTACTAGATATTGGGAACGGTAAAATAGAACTGCAACCAAATACGCGATGCATTAAACTACCAGACAATTTTTGCACTGTTGTTCAGGATAAAAATGAATTGATTCAGAGTATTTTCCCGGATATACAGAATAATTATTTGAATCATGAATGGCTCAGTCAACGGGCGATTTTGGCAGCCAAAAACGTTGATGTTGACGAAATTAACTTCCAGATACAACAGTTGTTACCAGGCGATCTGATGTCTTTTAAATCAATCGATACTGTTGTTGATGAAAATGAAAGTGTAAATTTTCCGATTGAATTTTTAAATTCATTAGATATCCCTGGAATGCCACCACATAATCTTCGATTAAAGATTGGTTCCCCTATTATTCTCCTCCGTAATTTGAATCCACCTCAATTATGTAACGGTACGCGTTTGGTCATCAAAAAGATCACCGGAAACATTCTTGAAGCAACCATTTTGGCTGGGAAGTTTAAAGGAAAAATGGTCCTGCTGCCACGTATTCCGATGATACCATCAGATTCTACCATACCCTTCAAAAGGCTACAGTTTCCAATTCGTTTAGCTTTCGCCATGTCTATAAATAAATCTCAAGGTCAAACAATGTCCATTTGTGGTTTAGATTTGGAAAATACATGTTTTTCTCATGGGCAACTATATGTTGCGTGTTCACGTGTTGGGAAACCGTCGAATCTATTTGTGTTAGCTAAAGACAGGTTAACCAAAAACATTGTGCACCGATTGGTGTTAAATTAAATTGAAATTGAAAGTATTTATAATTCAAAAAATAGATATTAATGTTTAAAAGTTTAAGACTGTCTGCCTTGCCTACCTCATTCATGAGTTTAAGCGTCACATGTTATTTACTGTATTATACTGTAATATACTTATTTGTTATAAAATTAAATGGAAATAATAAATCTGATAAATTTTTATTTTGTATTGATTTCTGCTTAATATCAAGTGTAAGAACATTTTAATTAATTGTGTTCAACGTACTTCCCCTTCAAATCTCAATCCAGTGAATTTGTATACCAACATCAACATTTTCGTCTTTGTTCGTAAATAATTTCATTGTACTAAAGGGTTATAGTAGTAGAAAGTCAAATAAGGAGATCACCATATTTTTTTACAAATACTATCTGTGTGAAAAAGCATAGTGGACTCCGTGACTGATGTTCTCTTATCGTTCCTCTTAGATTGTTTACTATAATGTAATATAACAAAAACTTTAGCCACAGCAACGCGTGGCCGGGTCAGCTATATATATATAAAAAAAAAAAAAAAAAAACAATTTACATAAAAGGTAATCAATTTTGGACACCTCATACTTTCATTCCGAGACGCCGCCCGCCAGGGCAACCCGCCCGGAGGGCCTAGCTGGGACAGGCGTGCCGGAGGCACGCCGGGTACAGCTAGTAGGTATTATATAGTTTTTAGTATATGTCATTTTGTCCATAGCATATGGACAAAATGGATTTTGGATGATCTCATTTGAACTAAGAATATATTTTTTTCCCTTATTTTTATTCTATAAATGTTTGTTAGTTTCAATTAATAAAGAACCAAAGATGATAAGTGAAGAATATGACTGTCCTGTGTATTACCAATAAAGAGTTATGACCAAAAATAAAACCCTATGTCATTTTGTCCGTATTTCCCCTAAGATATATTCATTTAACATTATAATCAGCGGTGCACCAATTACCCTTAGTTAGCATTTAATGTGTCTCTTTTACAATAATAAATAAATAATCAGCTGTTAATCTGAAGAACGGCCTCCATTATAGTTAGTTTTTTTAAAAATATAAGAAAATATGATCACCACAGATTTTTAAATATTAAATTTCCACAACCAACTTGAATGTTTATTTTTGCTAGTTGAATTTGTAGATTTTTTCACGATAGTCCACTGCGGTAATTTTAATCACACATATTAATTAATTACCTAATGTTTTCAATTAAATTCACAAGGTTCTCATGCATTAAATATTTTTTCAAATATTGCTAGAAGTAACTAATATCGATCAAGTAAAGTTTTGTGAAACTTTTTTTATTCATTGAATTTTTATCTATTGTTGTAAAATGGAAATATTTAACAAAAAATGGATTTGACAGAAAAGGTAAAAATATTTGATAGTTTTATTAAAATTAAATCCTCGGAGTCTATATTAATTTTACTTTACTAAAATTTTGATCATAACTTTTTACCAGACCCCGCCCGTACGCTGATTGTATTATAATTTCGGTGAATTAATAATTTTAAATGATAAATATCTAATCTTATCTTATTTTATTAAATGAGCAATTCTTGTATACTCGTATATACGAGTATATAGAATCGGGTTCTCGAAAACGGCTCTAACGATTTCGAAAAAATGGTGTACTTAACAAGTCTCATTAGTTATTGGTCGTGTATAAATTTTAATCCGATTGAAATAAAGGAAGGGGCTGTAAATTAGTTAAGTCGTAAAATAAATATTTTAATCGTTCATATCTCGTCTTCAGTAAGTTGCAGAGCCTTGAAATTTGAAACTTAAGCTATCTAGAGGCTACAACAAGTACCACAAAATTTTGGCTAAAATACAAGTACTGGAAGTTGATGTTTACGTACGTAAGAATGTACCCCCTTCGTTTCGCAACCATAAATCCCAGAGCTACGAAACTTAAGCTCGATATAGACTAGAAGAGATATAGCAAGTTTTTGCTTCAAATCGGAATACTTGTATACTAGTTGACATTTACATGAAAGATTTTTCGTTTATTTTATTTTCTCAAAAACCGCACTAACGATTTTAATTTGCTCCTATGAATTAATTATTGTACTAAGGGATAAATTTTTTGTATTTGTACATAGACAAATGTCTACTCTATTATAATAAGCACATTTCCTCCAACTAACTGGCATACTATCAAAATAATGGGCGATCAAATTATCAAGTGTGTCATGAGTTATTAAGTTATTTAGACGCAAAAAGTTACCGAGCATCGCCCGGTGCTCCAGGAACTTTGATATTCATTAAGATTGGTATTTTCTTACCTAGAGTGAAAAAGTCTTTCCTAGATTAATATAAATTAAGAAATTAATCTCGACTAGTCACAAACAGATCTGGACTTGTATTTGGCATCCTTGCAATGCCTTAGCTCTAAAAGAAGAGGGGGGAATGGTCCCGTACAAATGTCAAACTTCCATTATAGTACGTGTATGCATTTATAATCTTATTTGGTTGTTTATTAAATTTCCTTGAGCAAATAAGCCACTTAGTCAAAAGTGCATTTTGTAATGGAAATTTGTTACTTGCTAGAAATCCGATTTTCCGTTCTTTTGGCATGAATATTTGTTTGTCTCCATCTCCATTGAGCCACCTGAATCCCTTTTGGTTGGATTTCTTTCTTTAATTGAATGCTATAGAGAGAGAGAGATGGCAAGTGAAGAGGAGCGTTGTCTAAATCGCGTTAATTGGATGGCACGGGACGCGTGTCTCGCCTTTAATTACTCGCTATTATCCCATGGCTGGATGGGATCTTGACTGTTGTTGGGTTCTTAGCGGGGAGTCCCAATCAGCCCTCGTTACCAGGGAGCAAAAGCACCGAGCGCCAAAGGGCCAGCCAGCCAGCCCTTCTTCCTTTCCCAATATGCAAAAATGGGAAGCATTTCAAGTGATGCTTCCCCATTTTTTTTGTTCAAATTATTCGCCTTTCCTCTTGAGGCGATCATTTTTGTCTTTAAAGTGTTTGGCGAGAGAGAGTGGGAGGGAAAATATTCGATTCTCTCACGCTCAGCCCTCAAATGTCGGAGGGACATATACTAGTATAGTTATAGCCCATTCATTCAACAACTATCCAGAAAGGAACCAACACAAGCAGAATGGAGAAATCAACACGTTACGCTTAATTAAGTAGGCATTATCTGCGATAACATTTTCCAATTGCTTTTTTTGAGGGGTCATTCAATTAGAAAAACTTAGGTTTGGGCATCACCACACATCATTTTTAACGAAAACGAGTCCAGAATTAGGAGTGAATTCTAATGAGATTATCTAGGTTATTTCAATGAAACTGCGACAAAATTTTGATTTTTTTACTTTACCATACAGGGTATGGTCAAGTATTGTAATCGTGCATGAAAAAAGTGCATTTTTTGCCTTCTTTTTTCGAAATATCTCAAAAACGGCTGAAACTATTCTGATTAAAAAAATTGAGCGAAACCATGGCATTTAGGTCTACAAAAAAAGCCCTAATAAGTAAACATCGAAAAAATTATATTTTTCGAGATAATAACTGTTTTGTCAAAATGTCTGTTAGTCTGTTAGTCTGATTTTTAGTCTGTGCGTTACCAAATTTTTGTGGACGAGCTAGCTCAAAAACTAGTGTGCATATCAAAACCAAATTTCATACGTAGTTTTGGTGCATTAAGATTAAGAGCTGATTAGATTTTGGTTCATATCGACCCAAAATTAAGGGGGGGGGGGGTTAAAAATTAAAAATCTAGGCCATTTGAGCAAACTCAACCAAATGTTGTATACATAATCAGACCCCAGAAGACTAATAATGCAAAAAAACTTACGGCTAAAAATGGGAGGGGTTGTAGGGGGTTGTAGGGCCAAAAAATGAAAATATAGATCTATGAACCAATTTAAACCAAATTTTGTATACATAATCAGTGGGCCCCAGAAGTCTAAAAATTCAAAAACTAACCCCACCCCGCCTACATGATTATAAATAATTTTATTAAATATTAAATATAAGTGAGGGGCCAGGTCGTATGGTAAAGTCAAGTGGATGGCCACATCAGAACGTGTCAGTTTATTTTAATCCCAAAATTTAGGATGAGCATAATTTACACAAAAAAAAAAAAAATAAAGATAAGAGGAAATAAATATTATATTTAATATTGATTTACTATGATATGAGTTAAAGGATACTAGGTCACTTATTTCACATTAAAATTAAAAAATTAAAAAGATATTTTTTTTCTTTTTCAATATATATATTTCGGGCTATCAACCCGAAAAACCCTCAAAAAAAAAAAAAATATTAATTTTAGAAATCGTCGAAATTTTAAACAACAAAAATGGGGAGATAGGATGGAGAGAGTGTCGCGGTAACCCACCCTTCCCCATACCCTGAATTACAGAATTTTCACAAAGGGGGTCGCTGAAAATTTTGTGTTCGTGTGTGTGTGTGTGTGTGTGTGTGTGTGTGTGTGTGTGTGTGTGTGTGTGTGTGTGTGTGTTGAAGTGTGTGTAAATTAGTGTAGGGATCAGATTATTATAGCTGGTCAAATATTTGCATTATTTTATTAGTTTATTATTTGTACGTCAATAAGAAAAGCTTGTTAATACATATATAATAAAAAAATCGTGTCTGTTAAATAAAACTACCCCCCCCCCCCCCCCCAGTATTTTTTCGCTCACATTTTTGAAACATAATTATATTTATTACAAGGAGAGAATAGTGGAACTTCAGAAATCGTTTCATAATTTTAAGTCAAAAATTATTCTGAACCCCGAAAGATACAATTGGTAATTGGTTCTTGCCATTACGCAATCTCGTGGTCATAAATATAAGTAAAACAAACTGGTAAGCTGCACAGTTATCAATCATGGCGAGGATAATTTTTCAAAGTTGAGATGCCGAAGAATATTTAAATAAAGCACTTGATATTGAATAAAATAGTAAACAACAATTTATTAAAAATAAACAAATTAATAATATATCTTTTTTTTTTAATAATTCAAAACAAAAACTACTATGCTCCTCCTCAATCAGCTTAGAAAACAGGAAGATGCTATTGAAAACATATGTATGGAGCATAGCCGTGTACGGGTGTGAAACCTGGACAATTAGAGAAGCGGAGAGAAAGAGATTAGAGGCTTTCGAAATGTGGTGCTACAGAAGAATGATGAATATCAAATGGATGGATAAAATTTCAAATGAAGAATTTCTTGGAAGAATCGGAGAAAGAAGAACCTTGTGGAAGAGTCTGAAGAAGAGAAGAGGTCAGATGATGGGGCACACACTGAGACATGGGGGACTGCTTAGGGATATCTTGGAGGGGGAGGTGGTAAAGAAAAGGGGAAGGGGAAGACCCAGATTAGAATATTTCAACCAAATAATTGGGGATATGGGATGCCAGACATTTAGAGAGGTCAAACAGCTGGCGGGGGACAGAGTGGAGTGGAGACGGATTGTTGCATCAAACCAGTCTTAGGACTGTATACTCAATGATGATGAGAAGTAAATATGACCCGCATGTGTTAGTTTTTATTTTGAACACCAGTCAGCACTGTTTACCAAGTGACAGATACCAATAGTCCCCTAATCAATTCTTTATACAAACAATAATAAACTTATGATGTTTCAACTGGAATTATCCTTCGTTTAGATAAAAATATAAACTATTTGTATATTACGAGATTTTATTTCTTCAAATTGATCCACCGGAATTCAAATAAGCCGGCCAAAAGCGAATCGGTCTCGCATACCGAATGTTCAGTACCATATAGGTATCTTCCAAAATATTTTAGATATCAAATTCGTTCTTGTTTGTCGATGATGTTTATTTTATTCAAGTGTGCCTATTATTTATTTGAGTTTAAAGATTTTTTAAAAATATTATATTATGGTAAATATAATGAGAATTTTGTGAAATTTTTTAAGCAATAAAAGTAGATATTTGTCACTTGGTGTCTAGCTTACTTTATCATTTTATTTCTTTCATAGCACTACTTCAAATATATAGTCTTTATGTCTTCAATTTTAATATTTTAGTGCATAAAAAAAATTATTTTGCCATCTTTTGCTGCATATATTTGCATATTTCAACGTATTCTGCATATTACTTGCATAGTTCTGCATTTTTATTTTTTTAATGAGAATGATGAGAGAAGGAGTTACACCAAAAAGGTGTATCCCCTAAAGGCCAGGGTTGGCCCCTCTATCGTGAAAAGAAGAAGAGGGGATTTTATGGGCTGGGCAGGGGTCGAAGGTATCTGTGGATACAGGTCTTAAACAGCTGAAGGTTATAAATCGCGGGAAATGGTGTGAGGGAGCGAGTTCCAGTCTCTGGAGGTCATAGGGAAGAGTTGGCGAAAGCTCTTGTTCGATTTTTATCCAATTTGACAGCGAAAGGTGAGCGTTCGAAAACCGCGTGTTTCTCTTAAAGAGGGCTTTAGGGGGGATAATTGATTTCAGCTCGACTGAACAGACACCGCGATAGTATCTGTAGTACAGGGAAAGGGCAGAAACGGTTCTTGGGTGAGATAGGGAGTTGAGTGAGTTGGTTAGAGCCGGCTCTCCTATTAGTTTAATTGATCCCTTCTGAATCGCATCCAGTATAGCAAAAGAATGCTTGGAGGGACCCCTCCACAGATGAGAGCCATATTCGAGATAGGGACGAATTTGAGCCTTAAACAGTTAGTAAGAAGTTGACTGGAAGTACAATGGCATATTTTATGGAATATTTTGCCACGTTTTACTGCATAAAAATCCTGTCTCTATTTATGATTAATGGCAATTTTTTTTAGATTTTTTATTTGGAATTTTGGATTTAAATATTTTCATTTCTGGCTTTTGGCCTTCGCCTATCGCTTTTAACTAAAGAGAAAAATTACCGACCAACGCTCAATTTGCCAGGAACCTACTGGATAAGTAAAAAAGAATTTGAAGGAGAATGAGAATGTGACTTTGTAGAAAGAGATATCATATTCAATTCTTTAATTGAGTAGAAGAGACAGAGGGAAGGATATGGAACCCAGATCGAGATAAATTGCGTGTTCTCGGTGGTCGTTGGGGGATGTTTTAACGAGCCAGGGATGAGAGAGTTCCGCCCCCGAATAGCGAGGGGGCGTTGCTTTCATGCGCACGCACCACCCTAAGGGCTAAAGAGAGAGAGAGAGAGAGAGAGAGAGAGCCCTCATAATGGTCCAGAAAAGAGGAAGAGGAAGAGAAGAAGTCTTGAGCCATTAGAGGCCGGATAAATCTCTGCGGTTGTTATATGTCGAGTCGAGTCAAGTTGAGCACCTGGCTGGAGGATGGATGGATAAGGATAAGGAGATATGGAAGGATAATGAGGCCAGCCAAGCCGGCCGGCCAGCAAGCAAGCATTCAAAGCAATGCAATGTAATGCAATGCCATCCATTCAAGAGAGAAGAGGGCAACGCAACGCAATTAACAACACCAAATGACATTCATTTCTTTTCACACAAATAGAAGAAAAGAAAATCAAGCGAAATCAACTTAATTAATAAGATGAATATCATCAGCATCATCATTCAACACACTCATCACTAAAAAGAAACAATAATATCATAGAAAAGACCAACAACACTCATATACTCTCATTATATATTTAGAATAGTATTAATTTCAAATAAAGGTCATTCAGAAAGAGTATGAAAACTCGTTAAATAAAAGAAAAAAGTATATTCCTATTTAATTGAAAATCTTTTTTTTCCAAATTTATTTTTACAGAATTTTTCTGAGGATGTTTTATTCTTTTGAAATGGTTATTACCTATTCTTTCTTTTGCATAAAACAGTGATTCTCAACCTGGTTTCCGCGGAACCCCATGAATCCACAAAGGGAGGTTTGGGGTTCCTCGAGCCTAGAGTTCAATAAAAGAAAAAGGACAAAAATAGTAGTTAGTAGTTCACCCGTCAAAAAATTTAAAGTCATGTCAAATAAAACCATTGAAACTATGTTCGGTGATGAGGCTCAATGGCTATATCGAATAGCAAATTTGACGCATTTGGATTGAGGAGAATCCACAAGCGATTCTTCAAGGCATTACAGCGTATAACCAGAAAAATGCACTGTGCTCTGTGGGCTCGAAGCGTCATCACGCGACCAATACTTGAAGAATACATAGTTAAAAATTGGACTTCAGAATGCGATTTAATTAGAGCCACTCACGGTGGTCAAAAGTCCGAAATAATATTCAAAAAACATTTTTTTGTTAAATAAAGCCAAAATTCCGATTATTTATTTGTTTAAATTGTTTAAGTCGTCCGGAAATATGGTATACATTTGAAAAATAATCTTAGATTATCCAGAGTTTCGAAAGCAACTGGCAATACTCATTATAATGTTATTGTTTACATTGATAACTAAAATATCCTAACATATTTGACAGACGTTGCTTTTGTGTTGAGTTGGAATTTGAAGATCAAATATTAGTTTTTTAAGAAAAATAAAATAGTCACCGCTATAATTTCAAAATTGAAAATTTTAACTCAAAAAACGTGAATTTACAAAGAAGAGAAACCAAATCGAATCAATTGACTATTGAACAACGTCATGGTATCTTGCAACATATATAACGATATTTGAAGAGCCAAGAAAAACTTTGTCGTGTGGGTCGATTAGTTGAAAAGTATATATGTTCAGAAGAAGCGGTCAACAAGGCTAAATTTCACTTTAACCAAATTTGGATTACCCTAAAATGGTTTGTATTTAGTTATATTGTGATAATAAAATGAATTTAATATTTTTTTTATATTTAATTTTAGTATTATTTGATTTTTTTCGCAAATGTATACCATATTTTCGGACAATAAAAATCGCGATATGTATACCATATTTCCGAACGGAGGGAGTATGTGTTTTATTCCATTTTAAAGTACCACCACGCTAAAAAAACACCCTTTACTTATAATTCATTTGTTAGAGACTATAGTTTGGAAGAGGTGACCATCATCTTTTTAATTCGTTTTTTGAGTGATCAAGCTATATATATAAAACAAAACGAATTTACCTATATATCCAATTGTTTATTTGAATTCATAAGAAATAACAGATAGAATATTTCTAATTAAAAAGACTGATTATGAAGGTCAACCCTTTGAACTAGGGATGAGCATAGATGGCCGATGTTTCATCTCAATGATCGATGTTTTCTACATCATTGGAAAAGATCTTTTTGCTACATCGATGTTTTTAAATATTTACAGTATTTTTTTTCACTAATTTTGATAAATTAATGATGAATTGACATACTAGGTCGAAGGACATGGAGATTGAGTATTGACAGAATATTGCTTTCAGCAAAACATCGATATAGTTTTCATGGAAATATTTCAGTTTTGCCTAATTTTCTGAAACCAAACATTTTTTTTCGGTGTTTTCCGTCAAAATACATCGATGTTTTCAGGTCGATATTATCGTCACATCCATGGCTACCGCCGATTTTAATTATTGATGCTCATCATCCCTACTTCGAACTAACGTCTCTAACAAATAAATTATATATATATATATATATATATATATATATATATATATATATATACATATATATATATATATATATATACATATAATACACTAGATACGAGGTAGGTTTCACAAAAAAAGAAATAAAACAAAATTGAGTTTTGAATTCGATATATTTCGGTGATGGACTAACCCCCGAAATATATCGAATTCAAAACTCAATTTTGTTTTATTTCTTTTTTGTGAAACCTACCTCGTATCTTAGTTTTATTATTATATTAAAATGTTTCACCTAGAACCAACACCGAACTCCTTAAAAGTTATATATACATATTTATATTCGTTATATAGCATATATGTATTTGTTTATCACGTAGAGGACAACCTCATGGAAATTTTTATAATTAAATAATTGATTTAGAAAATCATAAGATGGTGTCATCTATTAAATCCGATGGAATGGAATATTTTTAATTATATGTGGGAAGGGTTGTTTTTCACCCCTCGGGAATCGAACCCGAGTGCCAGTAACAGCAATCTGGGCCATCTGCCTCACCTGCGAGGTGCGAAACTATCTGACAAATTTAGAATCACTAGATCGCGAAATTTTACAAATTAAGATAACAATATTTGAGTAAAATATTTAACACGTATGTCAGAGAGATTCGCACCTCGCAGGTGAGCCAGATGTCCCGGATTGCTGTTATTGGCACTTGGGTTCGATTCCCGGGGAGGGGGTGAAAAACAACCCTTCTGACATATAATTAAAAATAATCAATTCTATCGGATTTAATAGATGACACCATGTTATGATTTTCTAAAAAAATTTGAATCTATTACCATCGGCAAATTGAAATCTTTCATAAATAATTAATCTTCATCATTAAAAAATTTTGCGTTCACTTAATTCAAAATATTAATATATAGTCAAAGCATAAATTTTGATTTACCTCGAATTTAGTAGTTGACTATCTCTCTTGATTTTCTATAGAGATTTTAACGCTACTAAATACTATAAGCATTTGTCTTTTTTATTTTAATTAGGAATATAGGTATAGTCGTTTTGACAATTTTCAAAAATCACAACACTTAAAATATTATAATCAAAATATATAGTTTGGCTGTTAAGATTTAGAATCAAGTGACCTCGAATATTTTTAATGATGAAAATCGAATCTGCGAATAAAATTTTTTTACATGTGCTATATGACTAATGTTACACCGCGGTGGTCAAGGCAAGTGCCTGAATTACATTTTCAGAATTCGGGTTTAATTCCTAAAGAGCTGAAACAACCCTTCTGACATATTAAAAATAATCCATAACACCTCGGATTCAGTAGTTGACCATCTCTCTTGATTTTTTAATAAAAATTTTAACTCTATTTTAAGCCCATAATTTTTGCAAGCGGAATTGACGGAATTTAGCACAGTGTATGAAATGGTAATTTACTTACTTAAGAGTTTGAATTTTTTTGAATATTGTCAGCCAGTAGAGTTAGAAATTTGATTCAAAGTGACACTTGCTCCGCCTATCACCCCAACATTATTCAAATCAAGGTATTTATTTATCAATGAATGAATGTATCATGGATTTATCTTAATAAACGTATAGAAAAGAAAGGGAGGTTCATTTACAAACTATTAATCCTATTCATATTGGTAATCGTATGTTTAGTAGGAAGGAGGGTGTGTAAGGGTGAGAAGGTCGAGGGCTCAATGAATGTCTGACTGATTGGGCTGGGCGACAAACAGACAGACAGATGTACCAGCCCCCGGCAGCTCCAATTTGTTTGTATTGAGTGGGTGATCTCAGCCCAGCCAGGGTCCCGCAAAAATCACCCCCAAGCCCACCCCAAAACCCTTCATTAAAGAGATGAAAGCCCTTCGAGAACAGATAATCGCATTTAAAGGGACAATCAACAAGCCATAATGATAATTTGCCAATTTTCGCCTTAACTCGAGATGATGTTGCTGAATAAAAGCCAATCAATTCGTAAGGATTGTTTACCAGAGTAAAACGGAGTAAATCACTCCCATTTAACAAGAGGAAAAAGAGAAAGCAATCGCTTTTATTTATATACTTATATATACATAGGTATATACTTCTCTTTAGTATATAATTGAGAGTTTTATTTTAAAAATGTCAATAATCAAAGAATGTTGATGTTTTTAAATAACTACAACAGCCGTTTTGAAATCAGCAAATGACTGGATCAAATTTCCAATAAATAGATCAAGAGCCCACGACTGCCAGACCTTCGTTATTTTATAAAAGCTGAAAGTTTTTCTGTGCATGTCCCCTATACAGGTAAGAACGATCAGCGACTATAGAGTTTGGGTTGTGGTTACTTTGGCAGGTAACAGGTAATAAAGGTGTATAAAATAGTACTTTAAATTCGTTAAAGTATAAAGCTCAATTTTTTTATATTTTCTTCGGGATAACTTTAGAAATCTCGTCATCCATTGCCGGACACTTATGACAGTTGCTACCCCCTGCCAGACACCCCTAAACTTTAATAAATTATAATTATACTTTCGTTATAATATAAAAGATAAATTTTATATATGTTACTTGGCGACCTATAAAAAAATGTTACCTCAATAGGCGGACAGTTTTAATGGTTTTTACATAGATTTTTGACATTTCGGTTATTATTGATAACCATTAGTGAAGACATGGAGGAATCGACTTAAAATCAAAAATAACCATCGATTCTTATCTAATACTAGAGGAATAACCTTATTGCATTCCATTTTTGTTGTTTTGACTATTAATGACAACTTCTACTGAAAACGTGGAAGAATCGACTTAAAATCAAAAAGACTAAATTCTTTTATGGCAAACCACTCAAGCTTGAGTTTCTTAAAGTTTAGGGGTGTCTGGCAGGGGGTAGCAACTGTCATAAGTGTCCGGCAATGGATGACGAGATTTCTAAAGTTATCCCAAAGAAAATATAAAAAAATTGAGCTTTATACTTTAACGAATTTAAAGTACTATTTTATACACCTTTATTACCTGTTACTCTGCCAAAGTAACTACAACCCAAACTCTATAGTCGCTGGTCGTTCTTACCTGTATAAGGTACATGCACAGAAAAACTTTCAGCTTTTATAAAATAACGAAGGTCTGGCAGTCGTGGGCTCTTGGGCTAAAATAGTAGTAGAACTTTTGTGCTTGTGTGAGTGTAATGAAAAAGTCGCTATGGCTCTTCAAAGGTTTATATTAAGGGTTAGTGTAATAAATATTTAAAATTGTATATTTTCATGTTTTAAATAAGATGTAATTAAATGTATATATTTTTAATTAGAGAAAATAATCTAAATAAAGTAATTGGCTAAATGGTTAAGACCAGAAGCCAGGAAGGAGGGGTGGGGGGGGGTCGTTCTCAATCTTAGGTAATTCAAAAGTAAAACGGGACGATTTTAGAGTCGATACAATGTCTGCCAGAGCAATGTAGTTATAATAGTAAAGTTATTATTATTAATTCATATGTATATTATAATGTAAAAAAAATCAAAAATTAATTCTACGCAATTTTTCCTAGCATATTCATCAATCACTTCATGAATATTTTAAGAATCTGCAATTGAATTTTCAATTGCGATAAGTGAAAAGATTGCTGAGGCGTTCTTGGGTCATTGATGTTCTCAGATAATTTTTGATTAATTTAAGTTTCGAAAAACTTCGTTGTCCAGATGCAACAGATACCGGTATTGTTAGCAAAAATTTTATACTTGTATAGCTACACATTTGGAAAAGAATTTTCCAAGCTGTGTTTAATTAAATATTTTAGCAGTTCTTCGGGCTGCTTTCTATCTTTTATGATAATTTTCAAAGAAATCACTTCTTCGTATAATTCTTCACCATTGATATCACATGATTCACCATCTTTTAAATTTATTATGGAGATCCAAACAAGTTTTTTTTTTAATTCCTTGTGTTCCATATCAATAAATTTCTAAATAAGTCCAAAAGTTTGTTCAAAATATGGCAGAGATTGAAATCGAGTGGTGAACACTGGCCAGGCACGGTTCTGTTCACAGGAATTAATATATTGTTGTTTTTTATTATAAATAAAATGTATAATTCCAGCAGAAGACACACTCTTTTATTGTCTCCTTCAATATATAAAAATTCTGCTACCCTCGGCACAAAAACTTTCAAGCTATTTTACGCCTAATCAACTTCTTATCCTATATAGCCCAGGCAAATTAATTAGACTTCTGCTGGCCAATAAATTTGCACAAAATGGAAATAATTTTAATCGACGTTAGCCATCCCAAATAAGAGTTATATAAGTTTGCAACGGTTTCTGTCTGGTGCTAAATTTTTAAGGGCCTAAAACCACGAAAATTTTGAACTTTTTTCAGATTTTTGTTTATAACTCGAAAACCATACCAAACAGAAAATTTTATTCTTACCAAAATGCAAGAGCATAAAATTTCGCGTCGAATAAAGTACTTAAACGTTAAAATCGGTTCAGCCTTTTAGCCACAAAGATATGCAATTCACATTAATTTGGCGGAAAATTGAATTAGGCCAGGCACACACAGTCGATTTTCATTCGACGCACAATTTAGTTGGGTTGGTTTGAAATCGTGATGCATTATCAATTTATAACTAACCCTAATTAATTATTTAAGCTCGATTTTTTTATCATAATTGCTAATCGATCCTTTTTTAAACTATCGATTTGATCTGCAGTTGTGTTGAGTATGCACCTACTTTAAACTTAATATATTTATGTCCATCAACTAAACTATCGCTCGACTTAAAATCGACTATTATTAGGTGGTCACAAGAAAAGAACTCTTCGAATTTTGGTCCCTATAATAGTTTCTAATTGGCTAAAAATTAGTTTGGCAAGTTTGATCTTAATTGAACAACGGTAACCTGTGCCGCAATGAGGTCGGATTATGTCCTGTCTTAGAAAATGCTGGATATATTCAAATCTAAGTTTTAACAAAAAAAGTGGCTCAAGTAAAAGTTCAAGCCAACAAAATTTCCTATAAAATAAGTCAAGAATCAAGTTTCTAAGATGAGTGGTTTTCAATTTATGAATGAAAAACTGCAATTTTTTTGCATTTTTTCAAAACAATAATTCTTTCAGAGATTAGATTGTTAACATCCCTTGTATGTGTTAAATAATAATATTGACAATTATTGGCCTATCAATATAAAAATAATGACCAAGACCAATTCCAGATATCAAGAGCTAATGAGAATGGGTGTCGAATTGTTCCCAATAACATTTGGACACCCCTAATTGTAAAATAACAAGTTCGGTTAAATCTAATTGACTGGTGATTTTCTATTATAAAGAAGAACAACTGGGGGCGACAAAAGAACCCCTCAATAAGCACCATTTGCTGCACACCCGGCGCATTAAAACATACACAAAGCGAGAACCCGACTCATATACATTGAAAATAATAATAATAATAATAGATATTCATATTCAATTTAGCTATACATATAGAATAAAGAGAATTTTTTAGAAAAAAGAAAAAAATATAGACGTATTAAATTTGAAAGAATTTCCATTTATGAATCGAATTTTCGTATCACTACTAACTAGACACAATCTGGGTGGGCAAAATTATTCCATTATTAAGGCACCAAATCACGCCAAATTTTGGTTGCACACTTTTCAAGCAAGGCTATGAACGAAATCACTCTCAACAAAATTTCTGTATGTCTGTCTGTATGTATGTATGTTTCCGCGAAAAGTTGCTCACGATTCACGTAAAAACGACTGAAGGGATTATTATTAAATTTCATATTTGGATCAGATGTCTTCTAACTTAAGTTTATTGCTATATAACGTTTTGATATTTTGACCCTAAAAGGGGGTTTGGGGGGCACACGAATGAAAATTATCAAATAACTCCTAAATTATTAACTCTACATCAAATTTTCTTATGTGCAAAGTTGTAGGGGAAGTGATTTCTGACAACTTTTGTTTTAAAAAATTCAATTCACCCATAAAACCACCCAAAAAGGGAGGGAGGGTGAAAAAATGTAAATTCTTGCCCTTGGAGCAAACTCAACCAAATTTTGTATACATAATCTGTGGGGCCTCTAGAGAGTTAGAAATGCTAAAACTAACCACCCAAAATGGGGGGGGGTCAAAAAATGAAAATGCTTGCTCTTGGACCAAACTCAACCAAATTTTGTATACCTGCATAATCTGTGGATCACTAGAAAGCTAGAAATGCAAAAACTGAGTGCAGGGGTGGGCTGAGGGTCCGGGGCGGAATAAGGTGGGGGTGGTACGGGGTGTGGGGTCCAGGGGGGTGCAAGGTTGGTGGAGTGTGGGGTTCAGGGTGGGGGTCCAGGGGCTTAGCGGAGTAGTACGGGGTGGGTGCAGTGTTGGAGTGGTGATGTGGGGGCGGGGGTTGTGCACGGGTGCATGGTGTGGGGTGATGGCTGGGTTTCGGGTGGGGGTGGGGTCTGGGGCAGGGCGCGTAGCCCCCTGGCTAGCAAGAGGGCCGCCGAAGGTGGGCCTTGCAGCTAGTTAAAAATAATATTAATATACACGGAGTTCGAACTTTATACCCTGAAGAGGGAGAGACAATCCCCAATATTCATCAGATTTTTTTAAAAGGATTATTATGACATTCTATTAAATTATTTTATTCGGAATTTGTGATTTGCATTATTCTTGGGCTGGCTGCGTCTTCAATAGAGAAGACCTTTAATTAATTAAATTTCCTACCTTTCGTTTTTTTTTAAGTTATCGTAGGTATATCTGAATCTTTTTTAAGTGGGAGATAAATTTAACCGAATTTATCGCGCGGAAAATTTACCACTGCTCGAAGCCCCTAAAACCTTAGTAAATTGGATATTGAATTGTATCTAAGTTTCTGAGATTGGCTCGTGATCCCGGCTTCTTTTCCTTCTACTCTGTTCTTTTCACGATGGAGGGGCCAGCCCATACAGGCCTTTAGGGGATCCACCTTCTGGTGTATCTCCTTCTCACATCAATATCATTAAAAAAAAAAAAAAATCTAGACACACAGACAAAAAAACCATGGTAGAAAATTGTCTCTTCACGTTCCAAACGTTTTTCAATACAATGAGCAAAAAAGAAAAATTGAAAATTTTTCACTGAATTCAATAGTAGGCCCGCCCGCCTGCTTCCCGGCCGTACCAAATAAAATGTTTTTAAAAATGTTGGCATTAGAAACGAAATTAATTAAAAAGGTGATTCAAAAAATGAATGAGTGGCACTTGAAATGAAATTTTCAATATAAATTCTAAAAGCTTTCATTAAATAAATAAATAAATATTCTTGATGGTTAATTTTATTCAAAACTTTTTTTAATGATACAGAGAAAAGCATTTCTCTCTTTCTCTCTAAATAATTACAAGTCGTTATTTATTTATTTATTTTTTCTTTACCGTTTCGTTATATCCGATTTCATTTTTTTTTTTATAAGGATAAAGAGAAAGAGAGAATATCTGTTTTTCCACCCGGTTTCGTTCGCATTTAAAAAAGAGAGAGAGGGAAATAAAAAGCAGCAGTAAGGGGGTGAAACGTGAAAGAGAAGAGAAGAGAAGCCACTAGAATAACAGTATCTGTAACTTTAGCTTTAGCTCTACCATAAACCATAACTCAATCATCCATTGAGGCAGGCGGTGGCGGGTTTCATAATGGCAGCTAGCAATTTATTTATTCATTTCATTCGGACGAATAACAAACACTTGAAACAACGCAACGTATACTAGTGGCTTTTGACTCATACAATAAAAAAAAGTTAACTTTGCACCCTTATTCTAACTTGTACATATTCTATATAGCTATACAAAACAATTGAAGACGCGGATTATTATTGAATGTTTCCATTGAGGGGAAATCGACAAAGAGACATTACAAACCTCTAACAAGAGAAGACCATTAAACTTTCAAGAACATAATTTAGAAAGTAGCCAACTATGTTTTTAACCCTTAACTAACTATGCTGGTGAGATCTGATAAACACCACAAGCAGTTAACAGTTATCTGGTTAAATTGATATTTAAATCAGATTGCAACTAGACGATAAGTAGTCTGCATATATATAAATATTTTTACTTTACTCATACAGGGTATGGTCAAGTAATGTAATCGTGCATGAAAAAAGTGTTTTTTTTTCCTTCTTTTTTCGCAAAAACGGCTGAAACTATTTTGATTTAAAAAATTGCGCGAAACCTTGGCATTTCGCTTTATAAAAAAGCCCTAATAAGTGGACATCGAAAAAATTATATTTTTCGAGATAATAATTGTTTTGTCAAAATGTTTGTTAGTCTGGTTGTCTGGTTGTTAGTCTGTGCCTTACCAAATGTTTGTGGACGAGCTAGCTCAAAAACTAGTGTGAATATCAGAACCAAATTCCACGCGTAGTTTTGGTTTATTGAGATTAAGAGCTGATTAGATTTTGGTGTATATCGACCCAAAAAGGGGGTGGAGGGGGGTTAAAAATGAAAAATCTAGACCATTTGAGCAAACTCAACCAAATTTTGTATACATAATCAGTGGGACCCCAGAAGTCTAAAAATGGAAAAACTAACAGCCCAAATGGGGGGGGGGGGGGTCAAAAATGAAAATCTTGTCCATTTACCAAACTCAACCAAATTTTGTATACATAATCAGAGGGACCCCAGAAGTCTAAAAATGCAAAAGATAACCACCCAAAATGGGGGGGGGTCAAAAAATTAAAATCTTGGCCATTTGACCAAACTCAACTAAATTTTGTATACATAATCAGTGGGATCACAGAAGTCTAAAAAGCAAAAACTAACCCCCTCCCCTACATGATTATAAATAATTTTATTAAATATTAAATATAAGTGAGGGGCCAGGTTGTATGGTAAGTCAAGTAGATGGCCACATCAGAACACGTCAGCTTATTTTTATTTGCAATGATATTGATACAAAAAGAAGTTGCACCAAAAAAGGACAGCCTCTGTAGTCTCCGATGGACCGTTGTTTCGTGAAAAATAAGAGATTTTAGGGATTGGTTCGGAGTTGAAAGTATCTGTCGATGATGGTCTTGAAAGACTGAAGGTTATATGTAGCCAGGATGACGGGCGGGGTAAGCGAGTTCCAGCCCCTAGAAGTCATAAGGATAAACGAGGTGGCAAATGTGTTTATTCGATTAGTATCCAGTTTAATTGCTTAGGGGTAATGAATATTAGAAAATTGTGCATTATGCGTAAAAGAAGCTTCTGGAGAGATTATTGATTTTATTTCGTCAAAACAAAAGCCATGATAGGTAGTATCTAATACAGTGATTCTCAACCACTGTGCCGCGAGATTCTTGAAGTGTGCCGCCACAGCTAGTCAGTGGTCCCTCCCGAATTGATAATTATTTATTTTTTCTACATTTCTTTATCAAGTGACACTACATTTAATCCAAATATTTATTTGATCATTTGAACTAAAGAGGTAGTAACATTTTACAGGATGCAGAATGTCCTATGATAATTTATAGGTACATCAATCAATAAACCAAATAAAATTCTATTAATTTATTTTATTGTTAGTGTGCCGTCAAATTTTTAAATTATTAAAAGTGTGCCGTGACGAAAAAAAGGTTGAGAATCACTGATCTAATATATAAAAAAGGAAAAGGGCGGAAACCAGGGAAGGTGGAACCGTGGGGCCAGGGGTTCAGCTGACCCCTGGGAATTTGTCTACGGGGTCAAAGAAAGAAATTTTACCGTTACTTTACCCAAAAACAACTTTGTTGCCAAATTGTTGGTTGTAAAATTAATGTTATACTATTATCTATTTGCGTTAACAAAACCCGAGGGGTGAACCGCGACCTAAAATGACGTAGGTACGCCTACTTCGACTTCCACTTTCATTTCCAAGTAGAAGACAATAGATGAAGGGGTATTATCTAATGAATTCCAAAATAATTCCACATTATTCCAAAGACGTGTACACCTAATTCTAATCGCGGTTCACCCTCGACCAAACTTAAAAACCTTGCGCAGTAACGTTATCCTAATAATTACTCATTTTACTTAAATAGGTAGGACAATGTCACAAAAAAGACTAAACCATGTCAATATTTATACTTTATAAAAAATTAAAAATCAAAGAAATTCAAATATTTTCAAAATTTACAAACGTAAATATCTTTCTAAAATTTATTTGTTATTTCCAGGCCGACAATTTGTTTTTATCTAGGGGTGAACCGCGATTGGAATTAGGTGTACACGCCTTTGGAATTATGTGGAATTATTTTGGAATTCATTAGATAATGCCCCTTCATCTATTGTCTTCTACTTGGAAATGAAAGTGGAAGTGGAAGTAGGTGTACACGATATTAGGTCGCGGTGCCCCCTCTGTTTTTATTAACACAATCGAACCAAATAATATGTAGAACAAAGAAAGAGTTAAAGGAAACAATAAAAGTGTCTTCTGCTGGAAAAATGAATTTTTTAAATTATTTATAACGAGACTATAGTTTCGAGAGCTTTGCCCTCTTCATCAGTCTATTACAATTGATTCACAGGAATTGATGTGTGAAAGTATATATACTTAATACAACTTCAGTTAAAGGAGACAATAAAAGAGTGTGGAAAAGCAGAAGACACACCATTTTATTTTTTATTTTAATTTATAAAAATTCTGCTACTCTCGGCAAAAAGAAACTTTCAATTTAATATAGCTTCACTTTTAAATATTGTTGATATCTGATTTACTGATAGTGAGCTATAGCAGAGAACGAACATACATCATTGAGCTTTCGAATTAGTTTTGGCTTTGGCGCCCACAAAACCCGTTTTATTTTTAATCGAAAAGATTTTGTTTTGCCAAAGGTAGCATCAAAGTTGTTGATTCATAAAGAGAAATCAATGAGGATGTCCTCGGCTTGATACAAATAAACAATTGATTTCTCTTTAGGTTTTATTTTTAACCTACTTCAAAAAGGAGGAGGAAATTATCTTAAAATAATTTCATTTTACTTGACTATTTCTCAGCCCAGCTTTTATACTGGGAAATAACTAGCCTTTTTTTCATTTTTTAACCGGCTTCAAAAAAAGGAGGAGGTTCTCTATTGTATTTTTTTTTTTTTTTTGTTCCTATGTTACCTCATATCTTCGCCAATTGTGAACCGATTTTGAAAAATTTTTTGCATTGGGTCCAGTCTACCTTCCGATTAGTCCCATTTTTTTTCATAGGTATTAGACCATTTTTGTTAGGTTTGTTTAGGCCTAACTTCTTTGTTTATGTACCGATTTCGATGATTCTTTTTTTATTGGAAAGGGGGTATCTTAGGGATGGTGCCATATTAATTTGGTCAAGTTCTGATGATAGGATCACTATTAATAACATAACTAAAAAGAGAAAAATAAAAATAATTTTTAAGAAAAAAATAAAACCGACTTCAAAAAATTGAATGCAACAAATAAAATACACTAAAAGGTATACAATAATTATTATCTTATTTAGTTACAACTAAACGACGAAATATTAACATGAAATTACATTTTGATGTCGGTACCAAACAAACTATACCTATAAGCGAGCGTACCCTCCAAACGTACTAAGTAAGATTCGTCGAGTGCGATTCATAAAAGGTATATGTTTGGCACCGACTTCAAAAAGTAATTTCATTTTAATATTTCGTCGTTTAGTTGTAACTAAATAAGATAATAATTATTTTATACCTTTTAGTGTATTTTATTTGTTGCATTTAATTTTTTGAAGTCGGTTTTATTTTTTTCTTAAATTTTTTTTGTCTAAACTCAGTCTCCGCAGTCCCCTCCTCTTGGAAAGTAATGGCAACCTACCAAGAGTATAATTGCCTGTAAACCTCTACAAATTAGCCTTTCGGAACCGGCGTTAAAAAGTAGGTCCCGTATATCTGTGTAAAACAACTAAACACACTCAGCACAGGTATATGTGGAGAGGCGCCGACGCCCGTTTCGGGTATGGCACTCTAAGAAACTCAGTCTCTATATTTTAAGGGTATCGAATACTATCATTTGAATTGACCGACGGAAATCAACTTTTATAGATTTGGAGATAGAACATTGAATCTTTCGAAAATGAATGTTCCATGCTTCACAATGTAAGTGAAAGTAAAAAATCGGTTGTCTGTAAAGTCGAGTTTACTGACGATAGTTGAACGTGACAACGTCATAAGAAAATACTGATGGAATGGTATTTTCTTATGACGTTGTCACGTTCAACTATCGTCAGTAAACCGACTTTACAGACAACCGATTTTTTATTTATTTATTAAACCAATGTTTTTTACACAATTCAAAGATTAAGAATTAATTAAGTTATAAAACAAATAAAAAAATTTAAATATATATTATAGAAATACTAAAAATATAGTTTTTAAATCAGGTACGATTTTAAGAAAAAGTTGAAACGATTAATTATATTTAATATCCTTGAAAATGGGTTAACTTGTTAAAAAATATTCTTTTCAGATTACTTTTGTCTACATAACTCTTTTTGTTATATAGTGTAATCTTATTTTAAAATAATATTTTGAAATACTTTTAATTAGTAATACTATATGGTTTTCCATTGGGAGATTATTTAAAATATGGTTATTTAATGAAGAGAAAATATTCGAGTGTGATTCATTAAAGTCCATCATTAAAGAATTAGTCAAATATATTTCATTGTATTTTTTTTCATAAATTTTCCTCCACTGTCATTTAACGCCTCTCTAATAATTGATTCGGCTTTCCTACACACACTTTTAATAAAAAACAAAAAATATATAAAGAAAATCAAACTTGTTTTTTATCACTGTTAATAATAAAAAGAACTGTCTTAAAGATGGATACTATTAACATACGTTCAGATGGGAAGAGAAGGTTTTGTGCCCTTCACACGATGGCGGCTGGAGGGGAAATGCCTGTCTTGACTGGAGACACCCCCACTCCTGCTTTTCTAGCCTAGCTGTTCCTCCTTAGCTCCTTGCTCGTTCCGCGCTCTCGCTTGCACTTCAAGCCTTAAATGGAACGCCTCAGATGAGTCATGTTTTTTCGAGAGTGCAGCCGGCTTCATCGAATTATAAGACGTTGTCACGTCAAAACGGTCAGAAATAATAATAAGTTGATTTGATTGCAATCAATCAAATCCTAATTGGCGGCTGATGTACCTCGTATCTCATATATATATATATATATATATAAAAATGAAAGAGAAAAGATGAGAGCGAATTTTAAGAGGACTTTGCGAATGGAGACGAAAAAGAGTGAAGAGCGAAGAGTATAAAAGGCCCAGTGAGCTGTATAACGAGGCAATCTATGAGCGGCTCTTAACGCAGAGCGGCCCTTCAACAGAAAAAGGATCTGAAACATATCCTAAATTACAAGAGTTTTACTGTTAATTAGTAGCTCCAGTTAGATATAATCAATGGCCAATTCACAGAGAGAACACACACACACACACACACACACCCAATATGCCACCCCCATTCTGGCGCAATTTGCTTTCATTGAGCAACATTTCCAACCCAAACGGATCAAATTAGCATAGAAAAGAGAGAACAGACAGTGAATAGCGTTTACATTAGTCAAAAGCAGAGAGTTTTGAATATTATCTTACATTTAGATAATAATTTAGAAAGGCAAACAGAGACAGATTTAGATGGAAATATACACTATGGAATAGAAATTTAAGTCAAATTGAATGCTTATTCAACTAGCTTGGAATAACATAGTAGAAGTAAGACTAGTCAAAAAGAACAATACAGATATTATTTTATTAAAATAACTTTGAGATGGATGTCAATTTTTTAAGAGGAGCTGTTAAAAGACGATATCATAAATATAAATTGAAGGGAAAAAGTGAAACTTTTTCAAGAATCGGTAGAATGTTTGCTGTTTCGGTGAATTAATCATTTTAAATGATAAATATATCTAAATTTCTTGCCTATAGTCTCAAAAGGTCGTTCCTAGATCGAATAATAAAAAATAAGAAATTAATCTCTACTAGTCTGAAACAACTCTGGATTTGTATTTAGCATTCTTGCAATGCCTTAGCTCTAAAGAAAGAGAAATCAATCTATCCTTTTTACTCATTTACCTCTATTAAATTTTAAGTACCTGGAGGCACCGAGCGATGCTCGGTAACTTTTTCCTTCAGTTAAAAGCTTTATTTTAATATTATTTTTAATTTAAAATTCTGATAAAAATGTCGATTTTTATTTGATAGCCGTTTTCAAATTAAAAAAAATACAAATATATATAGTATTCGCCCACTGTACCCCCTCCCCCTCCCATCTCCACCCCGCTCGACCCCACCCCCGAAACCTCGCCCTACCCCCGGATCCCCCACCACTGCACCCCACCTCCTGCACCTGTTTTGATTCAACCACATGATTCATTTTTATTTATTCATCCAATTGTCAATAAATAAAACCTATCAAAATGTGTTATTTTTTCAGAAAATTGAGACCTGCTTATGCGAAAGATATTTTTAAATAAATTCTTGATTATTTTTTATTCTATTAAATAAATAAGGTTCTTTATAAAAACAATTATAAAACGTTTATTAATAATTCTAACGTTTAGGTAGAACAAAATATGTTAAAAACCACAATCACAATACTTCTTCAAGGCCTTTGAGAACAATGAATTAACCCAACCCATTGTCTGTCTGGGTACAAAAGTAAAAGAGTAACCTTTTTTAAAAGCCCAAGATTGCCATTTTTCTACATGAGAATAATTAATTTGATTACGAAAAAACCCATCAAAAACAATTTTGTCGAAGATGAGACCGTGACAGATCGAATTGTCAACCCAAAAACTCCCTAACCCGTGAATTTCATCAAAATCGGTAGAGCCGTTTTCAAAATAGAACTAAGATACAAATATATAAACAAACAATATTTGCTCGTTGAATAAGAGTAGATAGATAGATGAAAGAATTGCTCACCCGCACATTTATTGAATAACAAAAAAGTGAAAAACTTCCCCCTACATTCCCCCCACCATATACATTTTTTTAAAAAATTAATTTTTTTTAAATTCTTACTTGTAAAACTATTTTTTCAATATGTAATCAGTTTTCTTAGACTCCTGATGATGGGCTAACCCCCGAAATATATCGAACTCTAAACTCAATTTTGTTTTATTTCTTTTTTGTGAAACCTAAACCTCGTATCTTAGCTTTTATTATTATATTAAAGTGAAAACTTATTTATACTAGAGACGACCTTATAAGTAATCAATATTAAACTTAAATATAAATTGCTCATTTGTTCCTATATTATAAATACATCGCCTTAAAATCTCAATAAAATCATTCAAAAATAATGTTTGGTGCATTTTGCATAGACTACAAAATCACTTGATATTCCTTCGCAAACTGTTGAATGGTCTGATTGATTGTTCTGAAATTCTTCATTATATCAATATTACAGTCGCTTTGTCGAATTCTTTTTTCTCCCCATATGTAATACCAATTACTCAAAAAATACAGGACTGAATAGAGTGATGCTTGAGGCAAACTCCACACAGTTAGAGACTTCTTTTCATGTAGTGTGAAGGATATCAAAAGATATTGCTTACACTACGATTAAATGTCTAATAAATTGTATAGATTATTTATTGTAGAAAAGTGTAAATTGTATAATAACTGGGATAATTCCCATATATTGATATATATATTTTCAAACAGAAGTTCTAAAGCTAGAATGACCTAATTCTAATCAGTTCTCGGCATTGGAACGACTATTCGTTCTTAAGTTAATAAATACAGAAACCGTCGAACCAGATTTAAAAATATACAAGTTATTTCTTTCTAATAGACCTGAAATTTCTAGTTGACGAATAACAGCATCACACTTCCCATTAATACTTTTTAATTATTTTATATTTTTGTATGTATTTTTATTACTATAATAAGGAATGAAAATTCTTTGAACATCACAATTTGTTTCAATAAAAATTTTCAATGGAGTCACAAAGGAAAAATATTAAAATAACCTGGGTCACGGAAAAAAGTTTAGAAAATGTTGATTTAAATAGTTTGAAAAAAGCCAGAAATGGAAGCGTTTACAAACATTTTTCCGATCCTTATTAAAAATACTAGGATTTACCAATTTGGGGGCTTTTACATTAACATATCTGTAGGTATATATTTATAAGAAACTGAAAAATCGTATTATAATCAATTTCTTTATAATTTTATTCAATTCATATATGTATATCAAAGTACTCGTACTTACTTAATTAAAAATAAAAAAAATATATTAATATTACTTTTCAATATTAGACACTTTTAATTTGATCAAAAAAGAGAAGCAAACGTTTTTGGTTTAATAGTAAGATGAAGGATTGTTTCTCTTATTCATTTTGGCAAACTCTTATAATTTGTATTCGTTTCAATCGAGAGTGGAAAATGATCAAAGTTGGCACTAAAATAGCAATAGAAAAGATGTATATTAATCATAATAAAAATTAGAATATTGATTTAAACTAAAAATTAAATTTATCAATTAAAACGAGCAACTTATAAGTATAGCAAGGGATCCGAGCTTCATAGTTAGAGTTGCCAGCAAGAGCCGGGAGGTCCTGTTTCTAGGGCCTTAAAAGAGGGGACCCGCAAAAGGTGCGTACGAGACGTTAATTGTCAACTTATAATCGTATGAGATAATGAAAATTTTATTTGGTACTTGTAATTCGATCATTAAATAAGATTTACAAATCTATACCAATAACAAGTGTGCTTTATTTTACTATCTCTATTAATAAAGGTTCCAGTGTTTTCACTGTTTCTGAAAATCTCATGACTTCCTGTACTTAAGGCAAATTTTGCTGGGTTCTGCTTTTTTAAAGCCCTGTTTCGCAATTTCTCGCAAATCTGTGCAATAAAGTTGGCAACCCTACTCATAGCCTTCTCTTTCTACTCTGAATATAATTGAGAAGCGAGGAATAAGACTTATGGGATAACCGTAGTATAAAAGTTGTGGTGGATGGAATGCCATCTGAATCCTTCTCCACAAATGCTGGTGTTCCCCAAGGCTCTGTAATCTTCCCCACGCTCTCCCTAATATACATAAACGACCTTATCGATCAAACGTCAAACCCCACTCGCTGTTACGCCGACGATAGCACTCTGCACGGCAAGCCCTCACTCCCGAATAATCAAAACGATGTTGCCTCCTCAATCACTCTCGACCTAGGCAAACTGAATAAATGGGGCTTTCAAAATTTAGTTAACTTTAATGCAAACAAGACTCAATGTTGTCTAATTTCTAGACGAGAAAACAAAAATTTCCCTGATATCAACTTCGATTCGAATACCCTGAAAATATGACAGCCTCTCCATGTTGGGCGTCTCTGTCGCATTTGACCTGTCTTGAAACGAACACATCTCCTCTGTGGCGAAATCTGCAGCAAGGAAGATTGGCCACTAATTCAGGTCCAAGCGATTTTTCAAGCCCCTACATCTTCTCACCATCTACAAGGCCCAAATCCGGCTCTGTCTCGAATACGGCTCTCATCTATGGAGAGGAGCCTCTAAATATTCTCTTGCTAGCCTGGATGCAATTCAGAAACGAGCCGTCAGACTAATTGACGATTCTACCCTCACTGACTCCATCGACTCGCTAGCTCATCGAAGAAATGTCTCTGCCCTTTCCCTTTTCTATAGATACTCTATCATGGCAGGTGCTCTGATGAGATAAAATCAGTAATTCCCCCCCAAAGCATGCTTTGCGCGTAGCACGCGTTTTGCCGACTCCCAACACTCTTTCGCGGTTAAATTAAAGTGCCGGACCACTTCAATTTCGCTAATATGTATATCCCCATGACTTCAAGGAACTGGAACTTTCTCCCAGCCTCCATCTTTCCCAGCACTTATAATCTTCAAACCTTCAAAACCCGAGTGCATAAACACCTACGTCTCCACTCTCTCACTTAATCAACTTTCCCTTCTCTTCGGTAATGCAAGGGTCTTTCGAGATCCATAGGGGTTGCAGCTTTACTGGTGCGCCCCTTCTTGATGCATTCGATTGCATTTAAAAAAAAAATCTGCCTGCTTCCTCAAACTCTTGACCCATCGTAGAACCGTCTTCACCCTTTCTCTTTATTATATATACATACTACAATGGCGTTTGCTCTAACGAGATTAAGTCAATAATCCTCCCTAAAGCCTCATTTGTTGAAACCCAGGATTTTCAAAAATACAACACCCCTCAACTTAGATACAGATTGACGAATCGCATTCGTCAATACTCAATATAGAGAGATTGAAACTCTTTTCCTCTGATCCCATTTTCTCGAGTTTATTTTTCCTACTGAGAAGAGCTTAGCGAACGAAGCACCTATGAACTTTTATTGAACCTAAGAACTTTTCATTACCAAAAAGAAGAGTTAGAATATTTTATTAATGCTCAGAGACTGGAAATTCCCATAGAGCATAAGATAAAATTTAGATATTTTTTGTGTTTTTGATATATTTGAAAGGAAACAATTAAAATTAACAAAAAGAAATCAAAAATCGAAACAGAGACAAAAAATGAAATACAAACAATAATATGAGTACAAAAATATGATTTTAAAACAAAATAAAAAAATAAGAAACAAAGCAAAAAGTAAAAGTGGAAAATAAAAATACTGTCTATAGACAAAAATCCAAAAATGAAATAACAAAATAATAAAAAGTCACAAGTGACAGAAATGAATTTTTACAATTTAGCCTTTCCACAATAGGTAGCGAACGACTTGCCGTAAAAGTTTGTTCGATGAATAGGCAATTTCAGTAACCTGTCACTTTAGATTGTATTAATAAATATAAATTCAGATATGTTTTCACTAGACAGACAGAATGTCTAAGGTTGGATTGTTTGTGGCTTTGATTTCAATGGAAAGCTTTCGAGACAGTTTAAACCTTCTTGCATCTTTATCATAAAAAGACGCATTTCACTCTGGATGATCCAATCCAATCTCTCAATTCATCAGTCTGAAAAAAGAGCTAATAATATATGCAAAGGGAACTTTTATGTTCATTATAAATTTTTGAAAAATAATCAAATCAATGTAACATTGCAGTATTATTTCTTATTTTTATATTTATTAGAATTTCAGCCTTTTTACTTCAAAATTTTCTTATTATCTATCAAATAATAAGATTTCTAATTAGGTCTATTTAGATTACAACAGCCCTTACACCTAAGGGTAGAAAAGGCTTAGAGCTAAGTATACCGCAATAAATTGAAAAATCAATAATTTCTCTTTGATATTTTAAGATAATTGTAATATTTTCCTACCTGAGTTAACTGAAGCTGAGTGGAGCATTTCTATCATCAGGGAATTTATCAGATCGAGCCCACCGGTATCGGTTGTTGGGGAGTTTCTTGGCCAAGAGCATCTCGACAGCCTTTTGGGTGCCAGTGTTGTCGTAATTCTCCTCACACGTCTCGGAAATGGGATTCCGTGGCGGAGCTGCCGGCGACATTTGAATCACGGCAGCCGAGGCCCGCTCGAAGACATGCTGACGACTCTGAGAGCCATTCAAGATTGTCGCCGAACGGCCACAATAAACACGAATCGCTTTCAAATAAGAGAACTGCTCGGCCACCTAACAAAACAAACACCATTTTCAGCATTCTGATTCCTTCACATAAGCCTTTTTATACAAATATGGTAAATACATATCTTTTTATAAAAAAAATTAGAATCTAAAGAATTTTATATTTTACTTAATATAGGTCACGAGGGGGTGGGGGGTTATTAGGGGGCAAGGGGGGTGGAATGGTACCGTATGGTACGAGGGAATCCCAGCACCTCCACCACACGAGGGGGTGGGGGGTTATTAGGGGGCAAGGGGGGGTGAATGTAACTTATGTACTAGGGAAATTGGGCTTTATTTTATTACGTTATTATTAAATTTATCTGCTTCGCTATTTATTAATGGGGTAGGTGTGTCCCTCAGTGACTGATCCAAGTGGCACGTCCCTGAAATGGAGAATGAAATTTGAGGTGATGAGTGAAGGATGTAGGGAAATGGGCTTCCTGGTACTAATGCTATAAATAATGTTATACAGACCAGCGGTTATAATAGACAATGATATAGTTTTATTCCTTAGCAGTACAATTAGTTGAGGTGAAGTAGAGAGAATTTCGTACACGGCAAACTCGTTTGTGTCCAGCGGGATTATTGATAGACTCGTCGCTGCTGAAGAACGGCCGGTGAGAATAATATATATATAATGGGTTTGAGCGCCGACTTCGAAGGTGTGCTTCTCGGGTCTCAATGTAGATAATTATATATATATCAGCGGTATGCGCCTTGTATGCCGGAAGTCCTGGTATTAGCGACGAACGTGTACCATTAATACTGGGCCTTAGATGACGAAGGTTACTCGATGAAGAAAGGAATATAGAACATATATATATATATATCAGGAGGAGTTGCAGCTTTTGGCTCTCTCGCTGTGGTAATAATAATAGAATGTGTATTGTCAATTCGCCTCACTCATGTCATGTCAATGACTTGCGGAACTTGAATATAACAGTATTTGTGTAGATATATTCTGAGCACTTGATAGTAGTAGATATGCACACTCTCTCTCATGACATGTCAGTCAATGACTTGCGGAACTTGAATATAAAAGTAATTGTAAGTGTATTCAGAGTCACATTGATAGCAATAGATGTGCTCACTCTCTCTCTCATGACAGATGACAGACTGCCGAACTTGCTCATGTCAATGCTCTTCTATATTTGTTAATCGTTGGTCATTTACTATGCTTTCCCAGAACTCATTGGTTTCCCTTGTTTGATGATCAATTGATTGCCTCAATTAGACTTTAATTATGAATAAAAATAAGAAGTAATTAATTATTGAAATAAACTATGGTTCAATCCACAGGACCATTGCACCTCCGACGTTATGGTAAAGAAAAATGATTAAATATATTGAGATATTATAGGGATATTGATAGATATTCATTTATTTTTCTTTTGATACTTGTTTATGGGGTATTTATTGGGGACAAAAATGCTCGATTATTTATTTATGTATCGGGGTTGCGGACAGACGGACTCCAGACTCACCAGAACGCACGGTAACTCGAAAACGCATCGCCGAGACCTCACTCAATTCACCAGGGTATATTAATCGTCCCAGATTCAGGGTGGGAACAATCACACGACTAACATGTTTATTTAGAGTAATTTAGGCGTTAAGTGAAATATTGATTCATTTGCGTCCACTTACCTCGAGACACACCAGATTTTCGAGCAACAGGTAAAAAGGGTAGAAAATTATTTAATATGGAAGGGCAGAGGTGCTTAGGGTTACTATGGGGTTTGTGTTTATGGCACATGACACAAGGAATTAGGAATATCTTCTTTTATTCGAATAATATTGATATTTGGGTTGTTATGATTCTATGGGATTAGGGATTAATAAGTGAGTGACCTGAGTAGAGAAGATACAATGAAAATGCAAGCAGTAGCAGGCTCTGATAATGATAATTCGAGTTTGCAATTTATAATAGATGGCAAAAATATAAATGTATTATACTATGTAATTGATTTGATCACAATAGCATTGACAATCATAGCTTTTAATAATGACTGAACTAACAGGACAAATAACAGAATAAATGATATCACTGGGGTAGTTAAAATAAGGGACTAAAATATAATAATTATGTGTGGGAGGGTGAAGTGTAAATTTAATAGGGGATCTAAATTTTAGTTAATCGGGTTACGAAATAAAAATAAAAACAGATGGCGAAATATGCAAACGAAGGGCCAAATTTATAAATATTGGGGAGAAGAGAAAAAGGGCTGATTTTAAAAATAAGTAGATGTAATTATTAAATTATTGTGGAAGTTCACATTTGTTTTCGTAAAGAAATACATTTAAATAGAATAGGATAAATATAATCCTCTAATTATTGTTGCTAATCGGACAAAATAGATTAGTGATTTAATATTATGCAATTAAGAATAGATTTTATTTAAACTATGTGAAATGATATAATTAAGAATTTAATGGGGACTGGTAAATTTATATTTTTATAATGTGGGGGCTATGAAATTTGTAAGATTTAAGGCGGAGATTTCATTGAACAAATTATATACATATGCAACAAATGACAGCAATAAAAAAATGAATACGATAGTGGGGGAGAAATAAATGAAACTTGGTTTGGTTGTTATTTTAGCATTTTTAAGGCGGATATCCGTGAGAAGACAATTTTCTTAGATTTCAAAGGGATCAACAAAATATTTTCCTTTTATTGATTTTAGCGTGTGTGATTCCGCGAGGCGTTACGAACGATTTGTTCCAACGCCAGGGTTCCGGGGTGCACTTTATTTTGAAGTATGTGGCTAATAAATATTATTAATAAAATTATTTTTATTAATTCTGAGCTTAAAAATGTTTTGAAGTGCTCTTTATAATATGTATTCAAACCAAGTAGAATTTTAACAGAGGGGATGATTTCAATTGGGGGATTTGTAACGATTTTAACTAAGGGCTGTGGGGACTGAATTTTAATAATTTCTTGATTATTAATAACTGGTGTATGTGTTTCTATTGGGGGCTGTGAGGATGGAATTTTGATAATTTGTTGACTGATAATTGGTTCATTAATCTCTATGACGGGTAGATATGTTACTGACTTTAATTCGGTGGTGGGCTCTATGATGGGACTAATATTAACATTCTTAAAGGGGTCTGAATTGAGTTCTTGTGTGGTTTCGGTGAATTCGGCTGTGGATACCGTTGTTGCAAATTGAAATTTTAATGGAGGGGTTTGAATGGTTGGGAGGGCAGTTTCTACATCTTCATTCTTTCCGGGATGATCATTAAATCGACCATCGATCACATCGAGCTTGTTATTTTTTACTTCAACTCCGCTATTCATTCTATCGAGTTTGCTAATGAAATTATCGAATCCCCTTTCAAATGTACGATTCATATTTTCAAATCCACTATTCATATCTCTACTCATATTTTCAAATTTACCATTCATATCGCTACTCATATTATTCATATCGCTACTCATATTTTCCATATCGCAGTACATCATATTTTCCAATTTACCATTCATATCGCTACTCATATTATTCATATCGCTACTCATATTTTCCATCGCAGTCATCATCTGCCTCAACATTGCATTCGTATCATTATTATTGGGGATGGTGGGTTTAGTACTAGAGGGTGTGGAAGGGGTTGGGGGTGGCTTTTCTTTACCTGGCGCTCTGTCCAATGCGGCTCCGACTTCGGCTGTGGGAAAATGAATCATATTGTGAACATTATTCCCTGATTGACTGGAGTGAATTGGTCTCGAGGACGCGTCCCCGGTGCCCGCCGTCGGTCCAGAAAGCATAGAAAACGTCCCCCGCACGTCCGACATCGACAATTAATTTCGAAAGAAAAAAACAAGAGGCAAATAAATAAATAAATATTTGAATTTAAAATTATAATTAGTAGATGGAAGTGTCAATGGCCCTTGGTTATTTACTTATTTTTAATTCAGGCAAATATATATATAGAATAAATTTTTTTTGTAAATTTTTCTTTTTCAATATAATAAAAATTTTTTTTTCAAACAAAGGAACCTTCTAATCTCTGGGTAAACGTAGCTACTTTCAAATATTTTCAGAATTATAGTACCAGGAAATTGTGAGATGAAATGAATTTTTTTTGAAGATGAATAAGGATTGTCACCTGGATCAGTAGAATACCGGCTTCTTTTGCGGCCTATCCAATCCCAGCTTACGAACACCACACGAGGGGGTGGGGGGTTATTAGGGGGCAAGGGGGGTGAATGTAACTTATGTACTAGGGAAATTGGGCTTTATTTTATTACGTTATTATTAAATTTATCTGCTTCGCTATTTATTAATGGGGTAGGTGTGTCCCTCAGTGACTGATCCAAGTGGCACGTCCCTGAAATGGAGAATGAAATTTGAGGTGATGAGTGAAGGATGTAGGGAAATGGGCTTCCTGGTACTAATGCTATAAATAATGTTATACAGACCAGCGGTTATAATAGACAATGATATAGTTTTATTCCTTAGCAGTACAATTAGTTGAGGTGAAGTAGAGAGAATTTCGTACACGGCAAACTCGTTTGTGTCCAGCGGGATTATTGATAGACTCGTCGCTGCTGAAGAACGGCCGGTGAGAATAATATATATATAATGGGTTTGAGCGCCGACTTCGAAGGTGTGCTTCTCGGGTCTCAATGTAGATAATTATATATATATCAGCGGTATGCGCCTTGTATGCCGGAAGTCCTGGTATTAGCGACGAACGTGTACCATTAATACTGGGCCTTAGATGACGAAGGTTACTCGATGAAGAAAGGAATATAGAACATATATATATATATCAGGAGGAGTTGCAGCTTTTGGCTCTCTCGCTGTGGTAATAATAATAGAATGTGTATTGTCAATTCGCCTCACTCATGTCATGTCAATGACTTGCGGAACTTGAATATAACAGTATTTGTGTAGATATATTCTGAGCACTTGATAGTAGTAGATATGCACACTCTCTCTCATGACATGTCAGTCAATGACTTGCGGAACTTGAATATAAAAGTAATTGTAAGTGTATTCAGAGTCACATTGATAGCAATAGATGTGCTCACTCTCTCTCTCATGACAGATGACAGACTGCGGAACTTGCTCATGTCAATGCTCTTCTATATTTGTTAATCGTTGGTCATTTACTATGCTTTCCCAGAACTCATTGGTTTCCCTTGTTTGATGATAAATTGATTGCCTCAATTAGACTTAATGATGAATAAAAATAAGAATTTAATTGATTAATTAAAAATAAATTATGGTTCAATCCACAGGACCATTGCAAGGTATATATAATATTTACTACTTTATTACTTTATTATTACTTACTTATTTATTACTTAATTACTACTTAATAGATATGTGTAAAAAATTTTATTGATTGTGAGTATAGAAATAATTATAAATCTTTTTAATAAAAACAATCTTCAAACGTTTATTGAGATACCAAACGTTTCAGAAGAAATTCTCCTTTTATCAATGGAATTTTCTTACAAATTTGAAAAAAATCTTATTAAATTAAACCAGTAATTCTTGTATAGATATATATATATATATATATATATATATAGAATCGGTTTCTGGAAAAAGACTCAAACGATTTCTCTAAAAATTAGTGTACTTATCAAGTTCCATGAGTTATTAGTCGTGTATAAATTTTAATTCGAGTGGAATAAAGGAAGGGGCTGTAAATTATTCATGTCGTAAAATAAATATTTTAATCGTGCATATCTCGTCTTCGGTAAGTCGCAGAGTCTTGAAATTTGAAACTTAAGCTATTTAGAGGCAAAAAGTTACCGAGCATCGCTCGGTGCTCCAGGCACTAGTTGTCTATGTAAGAAATATACTATAGACTATTTGAAGCCCTGAAGAAGTCGGCAAAGTCGACGAAACGTTGGTGGATAAATAAAAGTCACACATAAAAAACTTGTCCTTATTTTCCCAATATAAACTTTCAAATTGTAAGAAATATAAATAAAAAAACTATAGTTATGCCCCCCCCCCCCCCAGAAGTCTAAAAATACAAAACCTAACCGCCCAAAATGGGGGGTGTAGGGTCAAAAATGAAAATCTAGGCCCTTAGACCAAATAGTTTTTGCATTTTTAGACTTCGGAGAGGGGGGCACTAATTATACTAATTTGGTTGAGTTTGGTCTAAAGGGCTACAATTTCCAATTTTTGACCCCCACCCCCTTAAATGATTATAAATGATTTTATTAAATATTAAATACTAGCTGCAAGGCCCGCCTTCGGCGGACCTCTTGCTGGCCAGAGGGCACGCCCCCTGGACCCCCAACCCACGAACCCCACCCTCATACCCCACTCCCAACCACCACACCCCTAGAACCCCACCCAGCACCTCCCACCCCCGCACCATACATCCGGGCCCAACCACCGCCCCCACCCCACCATCCCACACCCCAGCCCCCGCACCACCCCACTACGCCCCTGGACCCTCACCTGAACCTCCACCCCTCGCCCTCCACCCCCCGTACCACCGCCCTGCGTCCCACCCACCCCACCCCACTAAGCCTCTGGACCCTCATCTAAACCCTCCACTTCACCCTGCTCCCCCGAACCCCACCCCGTGCCCTCCACCCCCCGCACCCAGTTTTTTCATTTCTAGCCTTCTAGTGACTCACACATTATGTATACAAAATTTGGTTAAGTTGGCTCTAAGGGTAAGCATTTTCATTTTTTGATCCCCCTCCCATTTTGGGTGGTTAGTTTTTGCATTTCTGGCCTTCTAGTGACCCAGAGATTATGTATACAAAATTTGGTTAGGACCGAAGTCCAAGAGCAAGAATTTTCATATTTTGACCCTCCCCCCCTTTTTTGGGTGAATTTTTTTTAAACAAAAGTTGTCAGAAATCACATCCCCTACAACTTTGCTCAAAATAAAATTTGCCGAAGAGTTAATAGTTTAGGAGTTATTTGATAATTTTCATTCGTGTGTCCCCCCAAACCCCCTTCTGGAGTCAAAATATCAAAACGTTATATAGCTAAAAACGTAAGTTAGAAGACATCTGATGCAAATATGAAATTTCATAATAATCCCTTCAGCCGTTTTGACGTGAATCGTGAGCAACTTTTCGCGGAACCCACGGAAACAGACAGTCAGACAGACAGACAGGAATTTTGTTGAGGGTGTTTTCGTTCATAACTTTGCTTGAAACGTGTGCAACCAAAATTTGGGGTGATTTGGAGCAATGTACAGACAAAACCTTAATTTATATATATATATATATATAATAGATAAGAGAGGGGCCAGGCGTATGGTAAAGTCACGTGGATGTTTATTAGAGTAATTTGAAATTAAACAATTTACTTTAAATAACTTTAATTTAAAATATTCTGCTTCTGCATATTAACCTAACTATAAAAAGCAAAAAACAATAATAATAATAAATAGGAGTGATGTGAATTTTATTTAATGATTTTTGGTGTTGACAGAAAAAATGTTTGAGAACCACTGCTCTAAACTTTACTATTACTTATTAAGTTAGACAATCGAAAACCCAAAACAACTAAAGTAAAAAGGTACTAGTGATGGATATCAATTTAAACCAAATCCTTGATGTATTCCTTCTAGCAGTTATCCGACTTAAAATTAAACCATTACTATTACTTCTAGAGAAAAAGTAATAAAATATAAATTGAGAATAAATCACCTCTCTATGAACAGTCTCCTTGTAATCTTTAGGATGGATTGCTACTTGTCCCTCAGGTGCTTTATTTGTATGTGATTGATTTTTAGGATTCGAAATTGAGTTCATATTCAGAGGACAAATCGGACACATTTTATCTCGTTCATTAATTTGATATTCCCTATCGGATACGAGTTGGTTCATTTGATAAATTTCACCAGTAAATTTATTATAACAACGACTTGATGAGACGTTCAATACAGACATCAATCGGAGTATCTAAAATTAGAACTCTAAAAAACAAGAAGAGATAAAATAATCAATAATTACTTTTCACATCTTTCTATGTATGAGGCAAACTCCTCACATATACTTTTTCTCCTGTAATGTGATTGATATCAAAAGATATTGCATTCGTTACAGTTAGAAATTCTATAAACTAATAGAAACTTGGAAAATAAATAGTTTATTTAAAATTATTTAATGTAAATGATGATGTGAAGTTAGTATATTTGATGTCTTTATCTACATTAAATCGTAATTATTTACACAAGATATGTTTTACAAAAAATGTAATATTATAATTGGAATAAACCCTGTATTCTAAATAAAATATAAGTAAAATACTGGGTTACTTTTAAAATATGATATAATTCTTAATTAATAGATAATAATTTGCTGTGAGTTTGAAATCCTTCTAAAGAAGAAATTGTAAATTTTGTTGACATAATATATGTACACTGAAAAAATATGATTGTTTTATAAATAAATACAAATCTTTTATAAAAGACAATCTTAAAACGATTATATAAAATCCAAACGTTTCGGATTGGAATTTAAAAATGAAAAAAAAAATAAGTTCCTTTATATTAGAAGAATGTAAATTCAAATTAAAAAAGCAAAAATGTATCTAAGAGTGTGCTTTGAAGAAATTTTCAAAACCTTCTCTCTGTGTACGATTTTAGTTAAAATATACTAGAATAATATTAATATTCTTATTTTAAAATATTTTATAATAATATTCAAAATGAGAAATAAACTTGTTGGTTATCAAGCAGAAGAATTACCCGAGGAAATAGAATTATTTAAGTCACGTCTGAGGAAATATTACAGGTCAATATATGCATGTTATAATCATGATAAATACAATTTATAGATGGTTTAAGAATCGAAACGATCGATTTGAGTTGGGTATTGAAATCTAATCTACGACTTAATTCTGAAGATAATCCATGAACCATGAAGGAAAAAAGTAGAAGAGAGAATAGGAAGCAATGCTTTTTTTCAAATTCCATTGATAAAGGAAGAAATTCTCCCGGAAACGTTTCTATTTTAAATAATTGTTTTTTATAAAACATTTGTACAATATAAATTTGCGGGTGTAAGGCTTTGGAATGAACTTCCAGCCAAATTTCATGCAAATCCGACTCTTGGCGCTCTCAGGTCTTCTTTCTTGATGGATCCCAATAATTGATATTCCACACTCTTATTTCCTTTATGTCTTTTAATCTTTCTTTACTTTTTTCGCCTTCTAAATTTATTAATGATACAAACTCTTCTGCCAATTACGTAAATTATTGTAACTAAAGTGCGGTATAAACACTAGGGTGGGACCCAAGGTCCTATGGTTGTATGCATTATTATTATTATTATTATTATTATTATTATCATTCTTTTCTCTCCTTTTGAAGGAGGTTTGTTTACTATACATCGGCTGTAAACAGCAGAGATGATAGCTTCTATTTTGTTATTATCTTGTTGAAGGAAGGTTCAGGAACCGCCGGACTGTCGCGCACGTACTCAGCAGTACAGCCTTCTGCACCGTCGTGATAATGCCCCCTCCAAAAATGCCCAGCTCCTTTAAGTTCTTAGGGAGCGTCTTCGGGACGACACCAGTCGCAGACATGACAAGGGGCACCATTAGCACTCTATCCTGTCTCCACATTTTCCTAATTTCTTCTGCGAGCTCAAGATATTTATTTAATTTTTCGCCATAGGCTTGTTGGAGATTATGTGTATTTGGTATGGTGATGTCAATAAGGTATGTCATTTTGATATTCTTTATGGTGAGTATTATATCAGGTCTATTCGCAAGTATAGTCCTGTCTGTCAGCACGGACCTGTCCCAATATAGTTTACAACCACTACTTTCAAGTACACTTTCCGGCGTATACTCATAGTAGGGAACTCTGGTGCTTATTAGTTCATAGTGAAGAGCAAGTTCTTGATGGATGACTTTTGCCATCTGATTATGTCTATGTGTATAGTCCGTACTGGCGAGGACTCGGCAGGCCGAAATGACATGTTGAATAGTTTCGGACATACCACCACACATTCTGCATCTGTCATCGGTCACATTAGGATCCTTGATTATGTATTTAAGATAATTCTTTGTGGCTATGACCTGGTCTTGGATTGCAATTACGAAGCCCTCAGTCTCCGGGAACAGATCTCCATGAGTCAGCCAATAGTTTGACGCTTTTCCGTCAACATGGTCCTGGCCCAAGTCATGAGGATGCCTCCCATGCAACACCTTCCGTTTCCAGTTGTTTTTAAGATCCTCCTGCGTGCCGAGCTGCTGAATCCCACTAATATCCCCCCCGAGATTCACCGGAGTAAGATTAACATCAGCCCGGACTACTGCTGCGTGGAGACGCGATGTTATTTGTTTTTTCAAAAAATATTCTCGAAGATTCATAATCTGTTTCCTGTGCAGCTGTCGCAGGTCAATAATTCCTCTGCCTCCATACTCTCTATCAAGCGCAAATCGTTCAATTGCAGATTTAGGGTGATTGGCTCTCGCATTAGTGAAGTTTACCCTTATTTTTCTCTCAAGAAAATCCAAATCTGTTTTTGTCCAGTGAATTATCCCGAACGTGTACATGAGTGTTGGAACTGCCCATGAATTGATTGCTTTGCATAACCTCCTGCCCGATAGTTTAGTTTTCAGCAAAGTTTTGACCCTATCTATAAATTTCTTGGTGGTGAGTTGCTTCATGGTCTTGTGTTCTATGCTGAGAGCTTGCTGCACTCCCAAGTACTATGCAATGTTTCTTCCTCATTCAGCGGATTATTATTATTATTATTATGGCCTTTATTTAGTTCAATTTTACATTATTATATATATAATCAAGCAATACATAATAAATTACAACATATTCACAATATATATTTATACAGTATGGAACATAATGGGAGAGGCCTATGATCTAAGGGGCCTAGTTCCATCATAATTTGTACAATTGTAAATATAATATAAGTATAAATATACCCTGAAGAAGGAGGGAAAAATCCTCCGAAACGTCGGTTTGAAAGGAAAGGAGGAAGGATTTCAATAAATTACACCTTATTTTATGTGTTAATTTTTTCTTACCTCACTACCTCTGGGCTGCCTTCCATTACATTCAATTAAGTATAAATATATTGTGAATATGTTGTAATTTATTATGTATTGTATGCATTGTAAATTAAATAAATAAATGTAACATATTATAAATTAAATAAGTATTTTTTTAATAGATATTCATATCATTACGACTGTAACGATTTTATTTTAAATCGCGACTTATCAAGTTTCATATCGTCGCCTTAGAGTGTAAACCTGCTAACTCACAAAAAGGAAATTTTACAGGGCAGAGTAAAAACAAACAAAATTTAATATTGTTGTTATGGAACTATTTTTCACATTTTTATCTATAATTTACGATCGTAATTTTAAGTAGCAGTTTTACTTGGACGATGCTGCATCTCTTTTTCTTTCGAACGGTATTAATATGTCATATATGATAAAAAATGGATTTAGCAGGTTTACACTCTAAGCCGACGATATGATTTTTAGCTAAATTAAATTTTATTCTAATTAAAATTTGAGAGAGATGATTAGGCGCAGTTCGCAAAAAGAGACAATTTTCTTCAAGGGTCTCTTAATTGCTAAATGTTTTACTTTAAACATGATTGTTAAAAAGGGCATGACTGATCATCAAATAAATAAATAAAAAGGATATAAATTCAGCCATATCGAAATGTCTTTGACTCATGTCCGATGGAAGTGAAGAATTTGTGCAGATATGCTCTTGTGATTTTTTAATAAATAAGATGACGTGTTCTGATGTGGGTCCCACTGATTATGTATACAAAATTTGGTTGAGTTTGCTCAAATGTCCTGGATTTTTAATTTTTGACCCTACACCCCCCTCCCCCATTTTGGGTGGTTAGTTTTTGCATTTTTAGACTTCTGGGGTTCCACTGATTATGTATACAAAATTTGGTTGAGTTTGGCTCAAATGGCCTAGATTATTAATTTTTAACCCCCCTCCACCCCCCTTAATTTTGGGTCGATATGCACAATGCACTAAAATCTAATCAGCTCTTAATCTCAATGGACCAAAACTACGTGTGAAATTTGGTTTTCGATATTCACACTAGTTTTTGAGACTAACTCGATCCACAACAATTTGGTAACGCACAGACTAACAAACAGACTAACAGACATTTTTGACAAAACAATTATTATCTCAAAAAATATAATTTTTTCGATGTTCACTTATTAGGGCTTTTTTGTAGAGCGAAATGCCATGGTTTCGCTCAATTTTTTTAATCGAAATAGTTTAAACCGTTTTTGAGATATTTCGAAAAAAAGAAGAAAAAAAAACACTTTTTTCATGCACGATTACAATACTTGACCATACCCTGTATGGTAAAGTAAAAATACCTATTCTAGACAGTTTCATTCTAAATTGTTCAACATTATTTACGGTAAAATATTAAGAAAGAACTTAAATTTAAGGTCCAAAATCTAAGATTTTAATACTTATTTTTACATTGCACATCACAGGGCTAACAATCCCGGCAAGCGTGTTAGTACTCGGTTTCACCTCCTGAAGGGACGAAGCCATATGATGTGCAATGTAAAAATGTTCTATTAAAATCTTAGATTTTGGACCTTAAATATAAATTCTTTCTTAATATATTTGATTTATACCGTGAGTTGTATTTTTGAAAAAAATCCATCTTATTTTCAAAAAAAGGGTACTCAAACCTTCGTCTTAATTATTTTATTTAACGAAAGAGTTTACTTGCCTGTTAGGACAGGTATCAATTAAATCCATTAATTTCATTTCATCGGCTGTTCGCGGGTAGCCTAACAAAACCCAGCCGTTGTCGAGACAATCCCATTGGGTCAACCGTTGCTATTAGAAAGAGGGAAGAAAATAGAATGTATTAAAAAAAAAACGTAATGAAAAATAAAATTAAAATTATTACTTCAATAATTGAAATTATCAATTCAGGATTTTGTTCTAAGCCCTCTCGTGTAAATGCACGTAAGCGGTCACCGAAAACAGTTGTCTTCTTCAAGGGCTTGTGTGATAGTAATTTCAAATCCACTAAAATCAAAATTATATCATCTTTTAAATTTATAATAGAAACTATATTGAGAAAGGTTAATTAAATATATAAGAAATAAGACAACCCACTCTACTCCCTAGCTCACCGAAGAACCGTTTCTGCCCTTTCCCTGTACTACAGATACTATCATGGTGTTTGTTCAGTCGAGCTGAAATCAATTATCCCACCTAAAGCCCTCTTTACGAGAAACACGCGTTTTCGAACGCTCAGCACCCCTTCGCTTTCAAATTGGATAAAAGTCGAACAGCGCTTTCGCCAACTCTTTTATTCCTATGACCTCCAAAGACTGGAACTCGCTCCCAGCCACCGTCTTCCCCGCGACTTATAACCTTCAGCTGTTTAAGACCCGTATCCACAAATACCTTCGACCCCCGCCCAGCCCATAAAATTCTTTCTTCTTCTTTTCACGATGGAGAGGCCAAGCCAGGCCTTTAGGGTTGCCACCTTTTTGGCACTCCTTCTCTCATCATTTTCATAAAAAAAATGTAATTTTAAAATACAATGGTGTAAAAAGAACTAGATCCGGATCTGCTTGGATTGAATGGGGAAATTTCATCTATTTTAAAAGAATATAAAAACATGGCTTCACAAGGCGTAAGAAAGTTTGCTGTAGTTTATTACATTAATAAATTCCAGCAAACGTTCTCATTTCACCAATAAGTATAAGACCGAATTTAAATTTTAAGGTAAAAAATCTGAGATTATAGTAGAAAATATTTCTATATTGCGTATCAGAGGAATTCATCTAACGTGCTTTCCGGGCAGTCAAGTTCAACTCCTGTAGGGATGAATCCCTCTGATACGCAAAATAAAAATATTTTCTACTAAAATCTCAGGTTTTTTACCTTAAAATTTAAATTCTTTCTTAATATATATTGGTTTATACCATCGAGTTGATTTTTGAAAAAAATTACATCTATTTTTCAAAAAAGATGTTCTCAATTCTTTGGACATAAGAACCGCATAATTCTGTGTACACTTGCAGCCCTGTCTTTTCTGCATTTATAAACAGTCCGTTTTGCGGTTTCTTTTAAACTGGAACACTATCTTGGATAATTTCACGAACCGGTAGATCGTTCTAGTTCTCTACTGCGGGTCTAATCTGAGACCTGAGTTATTGAAAACATACAAATTGAAAGTTTTTTTGCCGAGAGTAGCAGCATTTTTATATATTGTAGGAGACAATAAAAGAGTGTGTCTTCTGCTGGAATTATAAATTTTATTTATTTATAACGAGACTATAGTTTCGAGGGCTTTGCCCTCTTCATCAGTCTATTACAATGGATTCACAGGAATTAATTGAATTATGAATTTATGAATGAATCATAAATTAATTCCTGTGAATCCCATTGGAATAGACTGATGAAGAGGGCAAAGCCCTCGAAACTATAGTCCCGTTATAAATAAATAAAATTTATAATTCCAGCAGAAAACATACAATTTGTATATTGATATTAAATCAAATAAGTAATTATTAAATAATTCAGATAGTAGATTGTGTATAAAACTAATTTCCAAAACAATATATATATTGAATAAAAACAAGGGATAATTTTCTAAAAATTATGGTGTTTTTTTTTCAAAATTTCAGTAGCTCTAGAGGAAATCTCCTCACTGTTAACTAGCTGTGTATATACCAGAAGGATTTCATAGGGTTAAGCCAAATGAACGGATGGAAAGTTTGAATTTGCGTTCAAGTTATGAGGGGATGCGACCTTTTAAATATACCAAATAACTAACTTAATATACCTTTTTAAATTCTTCTCTAATAAATATTAATTATTCTTATTTTTAAAGAACTAAATATAAAAATTAATAAAATCAAAGGAAAATCGTTGAAGTCAATTTCTGTATCAAATCATACAAATCTTAAAATTAATTCCCCTAAGATATATAAACATTTTGATACTAACAAATGGTCAAATGTTCAGTTAGAATTCCGGTTAATTTCGGAAATTGCGATCGATTGTCCATCCCTTACTAGAAGATATTTAACTCGAATTATATCTGATAATAATTTTATAATTTTCTCATTAATATATCAAAGAATAATTAACACATTAACGAGATTGTTGGCAAACACCTAACACACATGTTAACAGATCGAGCGCGCTGGACTAGGGGATTGAATATATAATATCTCAGATTACAAATCCATTTGTTGATCCATATCAGTGTTTGATATAAAAAGCGTGATGCGGGCTAAACGCGAAATGATGCTGGATCATTGCTAGATGGATCACTTCTTTTTCATTCTCTCTTGGTCCAGACTTAAGATTTCAGCAGACTCCAATAGCCTCAACCAGCAGTAGTCTCGCGATATATATATCTTGTTTAAAAAGCACGATCAAAAATGAGAAAATTATAAAATTATTTAACTTCATTATTTCAAGTTAGAAATATATAAATTCGGATATTATTTTCACTTAATATCTGACAAAAATCACCCGCATTTGATTCGCGATCGAATCAAATACAGGAAAATGTATGATTATCTGATAATAGATAGTGAAAACTGATTCATTCATAAATAAACTAGGAAATTAGCTAAAATATAATTTCCCTAGTTGTATTGTCGGAGTAAATTCCAAAAGAGAATGGCGGAATCATGCAATGAATAAATAAATTTAATATTTTAATACTCATTTGAATGGGAGGAGATAGACATCTTCGAATTGTAAATGGAGAACTTTTAGTTTTTGCAATGAAAACCTTCAAAGATGCAGTTATAGTGTTAACTACGAGATATTTTGAAAAAAAATAAAAGTCCTTTCTAAAATGTCTATGCCTATGTGTGATACAGACTTAAGGTGAATTCTTGCCCTCGATAGAACATTTGGAAAGCATTGATCTCAAAAACAAACCTACCTAGAATCAAGTGGAACCGATTAGCCAGTGCTTGAGAGAGAACTCTTCTTCCTGAGCCTCTGGTACCGATGACAACTATCCTCGGGAGCATAGGCGGTCCCAAATGTCGAAATGTATGACACAACTGAGCCGCATCATAAGCAAGATGGTTTAAATTGCGACCGTCTAAAAGTATTTCCTAAAATCGAATATTTATTAATTTCGAAAGAGTAATATACTTATCTTCTTAATAAATACTGAAATCTTACTTTGACAGTAGATTGAAATATATGTCGGATTCCAAACGTATGTCTTCGAAACATTTTCATTTTTTCAAAACATTCTATTTCGCTAAGATCTGGCATAATCTTTTTATATTGAGAAGCAGCATCTAAAAATAGTCAAGTTTCAATTAAAATTGAAAGAAAAAGAGGAAACTTTTTCCAAGACACGCTATCTGCTAATTTTGAAGATGTGATCATTTTTTTGTCAGCGAACAGTTTGAGCTAGAAAGTGTAAACTTGGCACAGAGCAATTTATTAATATGAACAAATGAACATGTGTGCCAAATTTCAACTTATTATAGCTTTAATCATTGGAGAGTTTTCAAAATAATAATTCGATTTTTTCTGCATTCTGAACTGAAACTTCTGAAGTTAGAATGCCCAAAATACCCCCTTGATCAAAAAGTTTCAGGAATTTATTCAGAAAATCAAAAATACAAATTTATTAATCAAAATCGATATTGTCTCCTTCAAAGTACTCCTCATAGACTGCAACGCACTCATGTCAGAGCTTGATCCAATCCTCAAAACATTTTTTATATTCGGTTTTCGGTTTGGCCATCAAAGCCGTCTTCGATTTTTTCATTATCACCTCTTGGCTGCTAAAACGCGTACCCCGGAGCAATTTTTTGAGTCGACTGAACAGGAAGAAGTCGCAGGGAGTCAAATCAGTCGAATTCGGTGGCTGTTGGATGGTATTCGTTCCGTTCTTGGTCAAAAAGTTGTGGATAACGATGGCATTGTTCGACCGCGCGTTACGTGATTCTCACAAATCCGGTCTTTTCTGGCCTCTCAAAGCCAAATCATTAAACAAAATGTCTTGAACGGATTCATAAGTGATGTTCAAGTTCGCTGCCATCTCTCCAATGGTCAATTTACAGTTTTCGGCCATCATTTCTTTGATTTCGTCAGTTTTCGATGACGACTGAGTTCGTCATTCGCGACACTCACGAAAACTTGGACCACATATAAAAGTTTGTTTTCGATAGAGTAACATTTCTTTAACATTTTCGCACTGTTTTTAACTCAAAATTTAATACCAACTCGTTGATAGAAATACAATTTCATTTTTAAAATCTTAAAAATCGGAAAGGGCGCTGATAGTCCATACCGAAAACCGAGTATAAAAAATGTTTCGAGGATTGGATCAAGCGCTGGCATAAATGCGTTGCAGTCGATGGGGAGTATTTTGAATAAGACAATATCGATTTTGATGAATAAATCTGTATTTTTGATTTTCTGAATAAATTCCTGAAACTTTTTGATCAAGGGAGTATATCATATATTATATTATTATATCATATATAAGTATATCTATCTTCGTATTAAAAATACAAACATTTTTGGATTCAGAGCGAACTTACTACAGCCTTCAGTTACAGTGTGTAATTAACGCACACACACACATTTATACACACGCGTACACAGATGGGCATACAGAGAACAACAAAAATTATGGTTGAAAATGTTTTTTCACAACTTTGTGAATAAAATGAAAATTTTCGAATGAATTCAATACTTGTATTTATTTTATGTGTTCGAGTAATTATTAAAGATTGTATCATCTGCTAAATATAAATTTATTCTATAGAGAACCATGAAAATTTTTCAACTTCAAGACACGCATCCACGAATACCTTCAACTCGGACCCAGTCCCAAAATCACTTCTTATTTCCAAGATACAAGGGTCCTCTGCGGACTATAGAGGTTGAACCTTTTTGGAGCAACTTCTTCTTCTATCATTATAAAAAGCTACTAAATCCGAGGTGTTGTGGACACTTTTTAAGGGTTGTATTTCCCCCTTCAGTAATTGAACCCCCGAATGCCAAAAAAGCAATCCGGGCACTTTGGCTTGTTCTCCGAGATGTAACTAATCTGACATTTCATTAGGACATTAAGTAAAACTTTTACTAAAAGATTTAATCTTCATCATTAATGAAATTTCATTTAGGAGGACAAGCTAAGTGTCTGGATTACGTTTTTGGCATTTGGGTTCATTTCCTAAAGGGGTGAATACATATAAACCCTTCTTAAAAATTATTCATATCACTTCTGATTTAATAGTTGTCCACCTCTCTTGATTCTCTATATAAATTTCAACTCTGCTATAATCGGCATTTGTCTTTAATACATACGAGGATAAGTCAAAAATTACTTACAATTTTCGTTTTACAACTTTATTAAACTAAGATAGGTGTACAACAGATACATTATTTTTCGATATAGTCTCCACCTTTAGCAATGCACTTGGTCCAGCGAGCCACAAGCTTCCGGATGCCTTCCTGGTAGAAGCTTTTCGGTTGGTCACGAAGCCCCTTTTGCACCGCATCTCGAACGTCCAAGTCTCTGGCAAATCGACGACCTCTCAAAGCTTCCTTGAGCGGTCCAAAGAGATGAAAGTCTGAGGGAGCGAGATGTGGGCTGTAGGGAGGGTGTTCTAGGGTCTCTAAGCCCAACCTGTTTATTGTTTCTATGATGTGATGGTCCGTGTGCGGCCGGGCGTTGGTTGTCTTGCAACAACAAAACTTTCCTTGAGAATAGACCACGGCGTTTGTTTCGAATCGCTGGCTTCAGCTTATTGGCCAACAAATCACTGTACCTGGCACTATTTACGGTATTCCCGCTGTCCAAGTAGTCGTCCAGTACTCCTTGCTCCTCTTTGGTGCTGATAGCGGAGCTGACATGCTTATGCTGTTGTAGCTAGACAACAACTGACGCGATCGTGATTAAATTCCGCACACGTGACCACAGACGCATGCGCATGCGGCCGCCTCCTATTTTAGTTTAATAAAGTTTTAGAACGAAAAGTGTAGGTAATTTTTGACTTATCCTCGTACATTTTTTGAAACTTTTTGTTAAAAATCACATTTTTTCACTATTATATATACAGGGTGTTTCTAAATTGATGGAAAATATTTTAAAGGGTGATTTTTCAGGAAAATTAAGGGCGGTCTTTCATATAATTTTTTATTCAAAACCCCTTCCCCTCCAAGTTACAGCCTTGAAGAAGACTCAGAATAATAACGAATACGTTGACTTTTGGAAGCTGAATTTCAATTTGAGTTCGCTGTCGTTTAAAGAATCTACTTATTTAAAAATTGCAAGCGATTTAATATAGAGAAAAAGGATAAAATAGACGATAGACGATATACCGTAAAGCGATGGCGAGATCAAATGCAAGGTGTGCGTTGGAAGAAATCCCGCGCGTTGAAGTGAATAGGCCTCAGTGCGATTTCTAGGAATATCTAAAAAATATATATATATATATTTGGTATATATAAACGAATATTTAAATAAATTCAAAATATTGGAATTATTTTTATAAAGAAATGATCAAAGATTAGAGAGAAATGGAGATGCTTTTATACTTAAAAAAATTTCTTTCTACAAATTTTAATGATTTAACTTTTATTTGAACTAGTAAAGCTGAAACTTGCTCTAGAGGATGCAGCTTATTAATACAATTTTTTCAGAAAGGAAATATTGAGGAGTTGGGTCATTGTATTTCCTTAGAAACGCAACGACTGTATATGTAAATTTATAGCTTTGATAATCTAGCCAAAATAAGTAATACCATATAACATTTTTGTAGCATTATCAATATTTTGAAATATAATTGTATTCACATTCAGTTAAAATATTTTAAGTGATAAAGAGAAATCGCCGAAACGTTTGATGTTCAAATAAGATTTTTTTTATAAAAGAATTGTATTTATTTCTTGATATTATATATCACGGTTAAATAGAAAATTAACATGAAAACATTATTTATGCAAATTCTGTTTCTCTAAATATTTCAAAATATAATTAAGCCTAATTAAAAACTACAAAAGATAATAAAACAGATTTTAATGAAATATGTATTTTGTTTTGCCAAAAGTAGCAGAGTATTTGATTCATAAAGCATAATCAATGAGGTTGTCCTCTGTTTGATGCAAATTAAAAATATACATATCTATGACGAATATATAATTTATTTGTTAGAGACTACAGAGTTTCGAAGTTTTGACCTTAATCATCAGTCTTTTTAATTAAAAATAGTTTATCTGTTATTTCTCATGTGTTAAATTTACCCAAATGGATATAAAAAAATTCGTTTTGTTGTTTTTCAGGTCACATAATAAACGAATCATTTCTAATAGCTATGTTATATCAAATGCTCAGTGGCGGATCAGCATTTTGAAAGCCCCAAGCGCAATCACATTTTGAGGCCCCTCTACATTACTGATTGCTAAAATAGTGACGTTTTAATGAAAGTACATATGTTCAAAAAGAGCATTTGTTTATTGCAATAATAAATAAAAACATATTCAATAACCATGGAAAAAAATAGTTTGAATATCTCACAACAAAATTACATGTATTATTGCATTACTTAGTATATATAAAATTAAATTAAAGTGGAACTTTCTACTTTCTTTAGCGAATTTATCAATAATATAGATCATATTCTAAAGTCTGAACTACATCGTTTTCTATAAACATTATTGATAAATTAGTTAAATGTGTTTGCGTTAGTGAGTTTCGTAAATAATTTTTGACACGTTTCAAAACCGAAAATTAACGTTCACCACTGGCGTTGCAAATAGGTATTATCAGAAATTTTTTTAAATTGTTTCTACATTCGGGAATGTTGATTGTAACCCCCCCAATTAATAATTTATAGCGAATGTCAATATCTTCCTTATATTTTGCAGATGTTCTTGCTACACATTCATTAAACTCCATATCGGTCATTCTAAAATTGAAAAAGAATTGAAAATCTTTTAGTAATCTCCCTGCATATAACACAAAACATAAATAAGCGCTAAAATTGAATAGACTGGTAAGCCGGTTGTACACAGTTTGACTCCATAACTGGGACTGTGAAGGGTAGTATTGTGTAAAACTGACTCGCGCAAATTTTACTGACCAGTGCGCAATCAAATTTAAATTATGCGGTAGAGCTTACAACTACACATGTATTGAGAAAACAGAATTACAGAACGCGAAAAAATTAAAAATATGCTTTATTTTTGAGGCCCCTTAGATTCTGAGGCCCCAAGCGCGCGCTTTTTGCGCCTGTGCGGTGATCCGCCACTGCAAATGCTATTACAACATAACGAATTTACCTATATCTAATGGGGTAATTGAACCCATGAGAAAAAACCAATGATATTTTTAATTAAAAAGACTGATTTATGAAGTTCAAAAGTTCAAAAAACAAATAAATTATTGATTTTTCTATTTATATTTGTAATTTATGTATATGTAAATATGTTTATTTGCATTAAGCAGAGAACAACCTCATTGATTTCTCTTGATACATCAGATTTCGTTCAACTAGTCTTAAGAAAAATTAAAATAGAAAATAGATATTAGAAGTATTATTAGAAATACAACTTAATAATAAAATAAATGAACAATTAATTAAATAACCCTTCATACCTACATAGATGATACATTTTTTCTGAATTAACCATTGATTTCATTCACTAAATGTGTAATGGAAATCCATTTTGTGATTGTCGTAAATAATAATTAAATTTAACAATGAATATCCGGCTAAAATCTGACCCCGGGGGTAGAGACAAATTTGAAAAAATAAATATATAGTATCGTAAAGTGGCTTATGGCTAGAAAGGCCGAAAAGCCAAAAAAAAAAAATATATTTACAGACTTTTTTTGTCTTTTAATAAAAGTTTGTCAAAATTGGATCTACTTTATTATTGAAGTTTTTAATTCTGCTCAATTTTTCTCTCATGTACAGATATTTTTCTTTTAAAATATAAAGAAAAACAGGAATTTGAGTAAATGTGGGTTTGCATCTTTTAATTGAATTCTTAATGTATTGGTGAGTCCGTAAACGGTCGTTACGTATATAAATAAATTCAAAATTTACCATAAAAAATCCACCCTTTATTTAAATGAGATTGAAGAATTTTAACTGCTGTTTCAGCTATGATTTCAGTTGGCATTTCTTCTTTTGGGAAATCATTCTGAAATCAAAAAACAACATTTAATTAAGTGTGAGCGCCAATCAAATATCAAAAGGATTTGTCCTTAATAAATATCTAAATATATAAAAATTAAAAGGGTATTTTTTGGACAGATTGGCTGTAGAACAGGAGCACTATGGCGCCTGTACCCACGTGTACCCATCGCTGAATCACTACGGTAAAGTAATTTAATTTTTCAAATAAAATGTTATGTAAAAATTGTTTGAATTTTTTTTAATATTTAGTACCTAATTAATTAAAAAAATATTTTTTGCACCGTAGTGTTGTTATATTATGATTTATTTTAGTAGAAGTATAAGGATCATTTTAGCGGCCGTCTAAGCTTGGTACCTGGGCCATAATCCCCCTATAATTTCGGACTTACTCTTAGTACTTAAATCATCATCATTGAGTATACAGTCCTAAGACTGGTTTGATGCAACAATCCGTCTCCACTCGACTCTGTCCCCCGCCAGCTGTTTGACCTCTCTAAATGTCTGGCATCCCATATCCCCAATTATTTGGTTGAAATATTCTAATCTGGTCTCTCCTTCCTTTTCTTTCCCACCTCCCTCCAAGATATCACCCTAAACAGTCCCCCATGTCTCAGTGTTTGCCCCATCATCTGACCTCTTCTCTTCTTCAGGCTCTTCCACAAGGTTCTTCTTTCTCCGATTCTTCCAAGAACTTCTTCATTTGTAATTCTTCTATCCATCCATTTGATATTCCTTATTCTTCTGTAGCACCACATTTCGAAAGCCTCTAATCTCTTTCTCTCCGCTTTTCCTAATTGTCCAGGTTTCACACCCGCACATGGCTATGCTCCATATATATGTCTTCAATAGCAACTTCCTGTTTTCTAAGCTAAAGTAGTACTTAAATAGAAAATTAAATGTGCCCACAATTTTTTAAAGTAATTTTCAACATATTAAAAAAAAAACAACTAAATCCTTAGTAAATAATGTACTGATGGTTGAGCATTGATATATTCCGAGCGGTGAACCGCGATTGGAATTAGGTGTACACCGTATTTGGAATTTTGTGGAATTATTTTTGGAATTCATTAGATAATGCCCCTTCATTTATTGTCTTCTATTTGGAAATGAAAGTGGATGTGGAAGTAGGTGTACACAATATTAGGTCGCGGTTCACCCCAGATATATTCCAAAAAATAATCATCCCGTTATTTCATTAAATAACGATAAATTTGTAAATTTATTTCAATGTGTGTGTGTATGTCGTTTTTGTCGCTTTTTTCTAATGGCAACTTGGCTATAAACGTCTCAACTCTTAAGGTAGTTGTTCCGCCAAATTCGTTTTCTTAGTATTTTTTTGAAATTTAGATATATTATTATTTAAATACTTGTGCATCGATTGGTGGCAAAACGAAATTAATGAACAATATAGTTCCGGAGATATTAAATTTCAAAAAATAGAGTTTTTCAGGCTCATTAACATTGCACTATACGGGATATCGGAAAATTTACATACATATTTAATTATAATTAAGAAACCCTTCTTACCATATTTATAAAAAAGTAAATCAACATTAAACAATAACCACAATACATAATGTAAGACAATTTTGATTCATAGTTACAACACAGTTTCTGAGATAATAAGAATAAATAATGAAAAATGTATAAAAAAAATTACACTAAAAACAATTTGGCAACAGCGCATTTATTTAACCAGCGAAAGATGTATAAAGCGCGCATGCGCTAGATTTTTTCAAAATTATAATTTTCATAAGGTGTAACGTAGGCGTTGATTACATTTGTTAAAAAATAACAAAACGATTTTTATAGGAATTTAAAATGTATTTTACCTGTCATTTTAATATAAAAATATTCAATCTCTTACAATGGTGCCAAATTTGTCAAACGAGAACGGGATTGGCTAGAATCGGTACATAAACAGCAAAAAGTTTTGGGCTTGTGAACTATGAATCCTTATTGTCTGTACTATGTACTCTAGCATTAACTTTTTGCTAGTATTGTCGCGAAACAACTACCTTAAAAGAATAATATAATATAAGCCTTTATTGTAGATAATAACTTAAAATACACATTGTTTACAAAAATTATTGTCTTGAAACTAGGCCCTTATGGGCATAGGCCTCCCTAGCAATTCTTAAAAGAAAAGAAACTAAATATTAAGTAAATACCGAGGTATAGGCTTCAATTATATCATTTAAAGAGAATAAAGTGATATTTAATTCACAGGCTATCAATTCAGCCAAATGTCGTTTATCTGTAATAATATCAAATTAAGAAAATATAATACGAGTAATAAAAGTAGGTATTATATTAAAAAAAAGAAAACTTCATCACTTACCGATGTATGGAGGTGCAATTAAAATTATCTGTGGATGATCACGTCCCATTTGAATTTGATCTAAACTATCTTTAATGCATTTTATATGATCTTTAGGCAATTTTATCACCAAATCAGTGGCCAATTGCTAAAAAGAAGAAAAAAAGAATGATTAGATAAATAATTCTTTTTTAAAAGGAATTTTTTTGATAAAGATAAAAATTATTCTGACTAAAGCGAGATCCTAAGTCAAGCTATTGAGCCACTTCTAGGGACATAAATTAAAATACTGCCGGGCCACATTCCTAATATAAATCCTTTCATCAATATGATTAAAAATAAGTTGTTTTTACACGCTTTATATTAGCTTCACCTGTAAGTATATATCTATCTATCAATGTGACTTTTGTTCTGTTAAATTCCGCAAACATTTCTCTATAAAAATAATTCTTTGCCTACTCCAGTGATGGCGAACCTTAAGAGGTGTGTCAAAATTCGGAAAAAACCTGACTTAACTCTGGTGTCGTGTCACATCTACATAGAAATATTCATAATTTGGTGATAGTAGGAGCCCTAGTAAAAAAACAAACATATTTTTGATAGTTATATTTATTTATTCAAAAACAAAACCTAATTACTTCAGAGTCGAGGGGATCCTACTTGTACTCGATAATACCCAGAATTGGAACCAAGTCATGGTTTCATGACAGTCATTTATATAGGAGAATAATTGTTCTAATTGTACGGTTGAGAATGGGTCATGCAGCTACCCCCAGAAAACTCTTTCAGTTTAATCTAAGAGACACTCCTTTTTGTGACTGTGATGGCAGCCAAATGGGTGATGTCAATCACATCTTCCTAGGGTGTCCAAAAAACAATAAAGCTATTGACTTATTTTATACTAGATCTGCTCATAAAATTTCATTCCCTAGATCAATGGGATTAATCCTTAGCTATCTCAATCCTGACTGTCATGAATCCGAGAATCAAGAGATAATCATTAAACTATTAATAGCATCCAAACTATTTATATGATATAAAAAATGTAAACACTGTTAAATAATATTGCAACTGTATATAATTATCTGAAGGTTTTCTACATTTTATTCGATCGCGACTCTAATGTAGGGAATTTTTGTCAAATATTGAGTGAAAATAATATTTGAACTTATATATTTCTAACTTGAAATAATGATATTAAATAAATTTTAATTTTCTCATTAATATATCAAAGAATAATTGATACGTCAACAAGAATTATTTTGACCGCGCTGATTTGAAAAAAGATATTTTTATCTCGCGAGACTACTGCGGATTACGCTATTGGAGTCTGCGGAGTATTAAGTCTGGACCAAGAGAGAAAAAGATGTAATCACTTAGCTACAATCCAACGTCATTTCGCGTATAGCCCGCCAGACATTCGGATGGATCACCGAGTGAATTTGAAATCTCAGATGTTATATACTCGATCTCCCAGTCCAGAGCGCTAGATCTATTAGCATGTATGTTAGATGCCTGCCATTAATTAACTGAAGGTTTTCTACATTTTATTCGATCGCGACTCTAATGTAGGGAATTTTTGTCAAATATTGAGTGAAAATAATATTTGAACTTATATATTTCTAACTTGAAATAATGATATTCAAATTCACTCGGTGATCCATCCGAATGTCTGGCGGGCTATACGCGAAATGACGTTGGATTGTAGCTAAGTGGATTACATATTTTTCTCTCTTGGTCCAGACTTAATACTCCGCAGACTCCAATAGCGTAATCCGCAGTAGTCTCGCGAGATAAAAATATCTTTTTTTCAAATCAGCGCGGTCAAAATAATTCTTGTTGACGTATCAATTATTCTTTGATATATTAATGAGAAAATTAAAATTTATTTAATATCATTATTTCAAGTTAGAAATATTATAAGTTCAAATATTATTTTCACTCAATATTTGACAAAAATTCCCTACATTAGAGTCGCGATCGAATGAAATGTAGAAAACCTTCAGTTAATTAATGGCAGGCATCTAACATACATGCTAATAGATCTAGCGCTCTGGACTGGGAGATCGAGTATATAACATCTGAGATTTCAAATTCACTCGGTGATCCATCCGAATGTCTGGCGGGCTATACGCGAAATGACGTTGGATTACATCTTTTTCTCTCTTGGTCCAGACTTAATACTCCGCAGACTCCAATAGCGTAATCCGCAGTAGTCTCGCGAGATAAAAATATCTTTTTTTCAAATCAGCGCGGTCAAAATAATTCTTGTTGACGTATCAATTATTCTTTGATATATTAATGAGAAAAATTAAAATTTAGTATATAATTATGTTAATATAAAAATGTAAATATTGTAAAAAAAAAAAAACTAATTACTATTCTTTACATTAGTGACTTTAGCCTAACTTCTGTTGACTCTTCTTGAGCGAAGACCGTCCGTAAAACGATGCGTGTCATCCAAAATGTCTTAACGTGTCACTTTTGACACGCGTGTCATATAAATAGGTTCGCCAGCATTGGCCTACTCAATTTAATAATAATAAATGAAATTATATATAAAAAAAAAATAAATGCATTTCATTCTGTTAAATTTCGCAAACTTTTCTCTATAAAAATAATTAAAACTAAAAAGTAAATTAGCTGCCGTGTTCTGATGTGGCCATCCACTTGACTTTACCATACAACCTGGCCCCTCTCCTTATATTTAATATTTAATTAAATTATTTATAATCATGTAGGGAGGGGGGTTAGTTTTTGCATTCTTAGATTACTGTGGCCCCACTGATTATGTATACAACATTTGGTTGAGTTTGGTACAAGAGCCTAGATTTTAATTTTTGGACCCTACACCCCCATTTTGGGCGGTTAATTTTTGCATTTTTAGACTTCTTGCGGTCCACTGATTATGTGTACAAAATTTGGTTGAGTTTGGTACAAGGGCCTAGATTTTAATTTTTGGACCCCCCCCCCATTTTGGGCGGTTAATTTTTGCATTTTTAGACTTTTGGGGTCCCATTGATTATGTATACAAAATTTCGTTGAGTTTGGTAAATGGCCAAGATTTTCATTATTTGAAACTACACCCCCCCACCCCATTTTGGGCGGTTAGTTTTTGCATTTTTAGATTTCTGGGGTCACAATACAAAATTTAGTTGAGTTTGCTCAAATGGCCTAGATTTTTAATTTTTAACCTCCCTCAACCCTCCTTAATTTTGGGTCGATATGCACCAAAATCTAATCAGCTCTTAATCTCAATGGACCAAAACTATGTGTGAAATTTGGTTTCGATATTCACACTAGTTTTTGAGCTAGCTGGTTCACAAAAATTTGATAACGCACAGACAAACTAACTAATTAACAGACAACCAGAATAACAGACATTGTGACAAAACAATTATTATCTCAAAAAATATAATTTATTCGATGTTCACTTATTAGGCTTTTTGTAGAGAGAAATGCCATGGTTTCGCTCAATTTTTTTAATCAAAATAGTTTCAACCGTTTTTGAGATATTTCGAAAAAAAGAAGGAAAAAACACTTTTTTATGCACGATTACAATACTTGACCATACCCTGTATGGTAAAGTAAAGAATAAATTATATTTAAAAAAAACTAAAAACCACGCTTCTCAAAAGTAGAAAATAATGTAATACCTAATCAAAAAGCGTGGGGAACTTTGTCGAAATTAATTAAAAGTACATGTTTCTGCGCACCACACTTTTTGATTAAATATTACATTAATTTCTACTTTTTAGAAGCGTGTTTTTTAATTTTTTACTTTATCCAATGCAAAGCATGGGTAAAGTATTGCAATCGCTCTCGGGGCAAGCGTGGCTTCAAAGGGTCCTCAGGTAAAGACTACGGAACCCATGGACTCAAATAAAGTCACAAATTGTAGTATTCAATTAGGTTGAATTTTAGCACGTGACGGTTTTGCCAAAAATTACATGGGGTCTCGTCGAGAGGCCAAAAAGTGCGATTTTTTCATTTAGTGCGTGCGGATGTATGTATGTATGTATGTATGGATGGATGTATGTTATCGCTTTTTTGGCCCACGATTTTTTCCACACCTTTGCGCTGATTGAAATGAAATTGAAAACCTACCATTAGTTTAACAAAATGAAGCGCTGATTAGTTTTTGGTACATATCGGCCCACAAACATTAGTACTTTATTTCAGTACTTTTTTAGTTTTTTCTAAATATCTTGAAAATGACTTAACCAATTTTGATGAAATTTAATATCCTAATTAAGTACCTTGGGGACCACAAAAAAGGTTAAATAAAGTTTTTAGTAAAATTATATTTTAAAGTACTTTACTCTAGAGTTAGATGGTACTTTTTTAATTTTTTAAATTCTTTAAAATTTATTCATTTGAAAGTTTTAATATAGCTCATTTAGCCTTGCTTAAGTAAGAATGGATAGGCTTCTCTCTGTGAAATGCTAAAAATTTGGGAGGAATTTTTATGAGTAACCATAGCAACTGCGTTGTTTTCTTATCCGTTACCTTTGCTGAAGACAGAGAAATCGATTTTAAACCAAAAATAGCGATTGATTCTCATCTAGTACTTGAGGAATAATCATTCTATATTGGATTTTTGACGTTTCGGTTTTTATTAGTAACCATTGCTGAAGACATAGAGAAATCGATTTTAAACCAAAAATAGCGATTGATTCTCATCTAGTACTTGAGGAATAATCATTCTATATTGGATTTTTGACGTTTCGGTTTTTATTAGTAACCATTGCTGAAGACATAGAGAAATCGATTTTAAACCAAAAATAGCGATTGATTCTCATCTAGTACTTGAGGAATAATCATTCTATATTGGATTTTTGACGTTTCGGTTTTTATTAGTAACCATTGCTGAAGACATAGAGAAATCGATTTTAAACCAAAAATAGCGATTGATTCTCATCTAGTACTTGAGGAATAATCATTCTATATTGGATTTTTGACGTTTCGGTTTTTATTAGTAACCATTGCTGAAGACATGGAGGAATCGACTTAAAATCAAAAATAGCGATTGATTCTCATCTAATACTTGAGAAATATCCATTCTATATTGGATTTTTGACGTTTCGGTTTTTATTAGTAACCATTGCTGAAGACATAGAGAAATCGACTTTAAACCAAAAATAGCGATTGATTCTCATCTAGTACTTGAGGAATAATCATTCTATATTGGATTTTTGACGTTTCGGTTTTTATTGGTAACCATTGCTGAAGACATAGAGGAATCGACTTAAAATCAAAAATAGCGATTGATTCTCATCTAGTACTTGAGGAATAATCATTCTATATTGGATTTTGACATTTCGGTTTTTATTGGAAACCATTGCTGAAGACATGGAGGAATCGACTTAAAATCAAAAATAGCCATCGATTCTCATCTAATACTTGAGGAATAACCATTCTATATTGGATTTTTGGCGTTTCGGTTTTTATTGGAAACTATTGCTGAAGACATAGAGAAATCGACTTTAAACCAAAAATAACGATTGATTCTCATCTAATACTTGAGGAATAACCATTCTATATTGGATTTTTGACATTTCGGTTTTTATTGGTAACCATTGCTGAAGACATGGAGGAATCGACTTAAAATAAAAAATAGACATCGATTCTCATCTAATACTTGAGGAATAACAATTCTACATTAGGCTTTTGACGTTTCGATTATTATTGGTAACCATTGCTGAAGACATGGAGGAATCGACATAAAATCAAAAATAACGATCGATTTTTATCTAATACTAGAGGAATAACCTTATTGCATTCCATTTTTGATGTTTTGACCATTAATGGCAACCTCTATTGAAAACGTGGAAGAATCGACTTAAAATCAAAAAGACTAAATTCTTTTTTGGTAAACAACTCAATATGAACTACAAATTGCAAGTGATATCTGATTAATAATAAAGGAACAAACATATTAATATTTCAAATGAATTTGGATAAAGTTTAGCAACGATCCGTTGCAGTTTATTTTTTAATATAATTTATTTAATGCCATCGATTGTAAGAAGAGGCTTAGAGAAGGTGCAGGTTGATAAACCCTAACGTTAAACGAAGAGAGTAATCAAGCGAAAGGGTGAAGAGTAGAAAAACTCCCTGAGCTCCCTTGAGGAAAATAAGCGAGGCCCGACGGGGGGGGGGGCAAGGGGGGGGGTAGTTAGCCCCGGGCCCGAAAGGTCTCCGCCACTACCACTGTTAAATATTACATTTTTGTACTACTAAAATCTCTTACTTATCTTAATATATATAAAAAGAGAAGGTGATGTTTAATAATCAACGCACAGCCTAAACCGCTTGACCTAGAAAGATGAAATTTGGAGTATATATTTATTTAACGATTTATGGGGGTGATAAGAAGGGATTTTTGAAATTCGAATCCTAAAGGGGGAAAAGAGTCCCAAAATGTGTTTTCAGTTTTTTAAGATCTCTTAAACTAGAAAAGATATCGATATGTACTTAGTTTAGAAAGGTGAAGCATTGAAATACAAAAAAATCTATTTGAATATTTTGCTCTATTTTCCCCGAAAGGGAGATATAGTCATTTTTGGGTAAATTTTTGAAATTTTTAAAGTGCTCTATCTCCTCAGGTTTTTAAGTTTTAGAATTCAAATTTGGTACATAGGTTTATTAATGCTATATCTCGGGAAGGTTTTTTATTTTTTTGAAATTTGACCATTGAACTGAAAAATGGGGGATTTTTGATTTTGTGGTCTAAAACACGTTTCTTTCTTGCCCTTGGACTAAACTCAGCCAAATTTTGTATACATAATCTGTGGGCCACTAGAAGGTAGAAATGTAAAAACAAACCACCCAAAGAGGGGAGGGGTAAGAAAATGAAAATTCTTGCCCTTGGAGCAAACTGAACCAAATTTTGTTTACATAATCGGTGGGCCACTAGAAAGGTAGAAATGCAAAATCTGGGTGCGGGGGTGGAATGGACGAGTGGAGTGCAGGGGGTCTGGGGTGGGCGTGGGAGGTAGAATGGATGGGAAGGGTGCGGGGGTTGGGGTTCGGGGGGGGGGGGGGGGGTGGCTGGCTGGCTAGCAAGAGGGGCCGCCGAAGGCGGGCGTCTCAGCTAGTTATAAATAAATATATAAAATAGCAAAATTAGGGAACAAAGCATATTAAGTTACGGATTAATTTTTTTGTTAAATAATCAAATATTTTACAAATTTAAAAATGTAGTATTGAGGTGCCGGCATCAGGTTTGATTTTGACCCAGGGCCCATAACAGCTCTCCATGGGCCTGGAAATAAGGAGAGGCAAGGAAACCGAGAATTTGTCTTTAGAAGATATGGGGATAAAAGTTTCATTTATCCCCGAGGGGTGAACCGCGAACTAATATCCTGTACACCTAATTCCACTCCCACTTTCATTTTCAAGTAGAAGACAATAGATTAAGGGGAATTATCTAATGAATTCCAAAATAATTCCACATAATTCCAAACGTGTACATCTAATTCCAATCGCGGTTCACCTCTCGTTTATCCCTATGACCTTTGGAGACAGGGTGGAGGAACACTATTGACAGCGTGATCATATAGTGGCAGAGTTTCCTCATTTGACGTTACATGGGCTAATCTCCTATTTTAATAATGTCTTTTAATTATTACTAATGTCTTTCTATCCCCTCCAAAGGTTGCTCTTCTTGCATCAATATCATTAAAAAAAAAGTATTGCTTTATCCTTGGATGGGGACCACCTCTTTAATATATGAAATTCAAAAGATATTTTATAGCCATCAACTTTTGATTATTCATTTAAGAAATAATATATCATTTTTTTTTATTTAAAGTACATAAATATAATTATCAAAAGATTTTGTTTTTTATTGTTTCAGAGAATTTTTTATTTTTTATTTTATCCAATGCGAAGAATGGGGAAAGTATTGTAATCGGTCTCGCGGCAAGCGCTACTTCAAAGGATCCTCAGGTAAAGACTACGGAACCTATGAACTCAATTAAAATCACAAATTGTAGTATTCAATTAGGTTGAATTTTAGCACGTAACGGTTTTGCCAAAAATTGCATGGGGTCTCGTCGAGAGGCCAAAAAGTGCGATTTTTTCATTTAGTGCGTGCGGATGGATGGATGGATGTTATCGTTTTTTTGGCCCACGATTTTTTCCACACCGTTGCACCGATTGAAATGAAATTGAAAAGCTACAATTAGTTTAACAAAATGAAGCGCTGATTAGTTTTTGGTACATATCGGCCTACAAATATTAGTACTTTCTTTCGGTACTTTTTTAGTTTTTTCTAAATATCTTGAAAATGACTTGACCAATTTTGATGAAATTTAATAACCTAATTAAGTACCTTGGGGACCACAAATAAGAATAAATAATGTTTTTAGTAAAATTATATTTAAAGTACTTTTACTCTAGAGTAAGATAGTACTTTTTAAAATTCTTAAAATTTATTCATTTGATCGTTTTATATAGCTCATTTAACCTAACTTAAGTAAGAATGGATAAGCTTCTCTCTGTGAAATGCTAAAAATTTGGGAGGAAATTTTATAAGTAACCATAGCAACAGCGTTGTTTTTTTTGGAGTAAACAAATTTTGATCTTGGAAGTTTGTTAGTTTATATTGAAAATGAAAATGCTTACATGCATTAATTCATAAACCCGATGCTTTTCAAGATAGGGAATAAATCGTGGTGGGATTTGAAGTGGTCTGGAACAGGCGTCAACGGGGACAATTACAGGCTCCTTGCGATTTTTCTCCATCGTTTTCATCCGTTTATCCTCCATGATGGTTCGCGCGGTAAAACTTTTGCTCAGATGGCAGCACTAGATGAGAGATAACAGGTTTTTGGTTTGTATTACTCGCCGCTAGAGTGCAGTCTATTATATATATCAACATGGAGGATCATGTCAAAAACATGTTTAAAACCTTTTGAATATGCTCTTGTGTCATGGCTAATGATCGCGAGATTTTAAGAGAAATATGGGAGGGGAAATTGCCCGTGAGTTTTCAATTAGCCTCCGAAGAAGTTTATTCGCTTCAAGCTCCAGAACCGTTCTACTTGATGGTTCCTCGGCTCAGTTATTTCCCCCTTGTAACTGATAAGGTTAACATATTTAATTTTTTTTTTATTTTGCTTTCAATATCAAACATCTGTTAATTAATTAATTTAACATTTTAACTTGTCCAGGTCAGAAAACATTTCGTTCGTTCCATTCCAACTGAAAAACAAGAACAAGAAATGTGGCTGGAATTTAATGGACAGCCCCTCAAATGGTAAATAAATGGAAAGGTGTTTTGCACAGATGGTCAATTTATCAGAATTGATTAAAGATTATAGATTATATATTCTCTTCTATATATGCAATATAATAATATATATAAACTGCTCACAAATTGAAGTGAACGACTTACAAAAATTCAGATTTTTTAATGGTAATTAATTTAATTGAAAAAGTTTTTGTTTTGCCGAGAGTAGCACAGTTGTTGATTCATGAAGAGAAACAAAGAGGTTGTCCTCTGCTTGATGCAAATAAACATACACACATATATATCGAAATTATATATAAAAAATATAATTTTTGTGAAACAAATTTTTAAAGAAAATTCAATTAACAATTTCGTTTTAGGGCCCTCTAGATCTCTGGGCCCTGTGCGGGTGCACCTGTTGCACCTGCCTAGTTACGGCGCTGTCCATACGGTATTGACTCCATGAAAAACAATATTTATAATTAAAAAAGACTGATGATGAAGACCAAGTCTTCGAAACTATAGTCTCAAACAAATAAATAATATATATTATATATATACAGATATATTTCGATATATAGTGTGTTTATTTGCATCGATTCGAATCCCCTGAAAATGTGTGACAGCCTACCCATGTTGGGCGTCTATGTCGCATCTGACCTGTCTTGGAATGAACACATCTCCTCTGTGGCGAAATCTGCAGCAAGGAAGATTGGCCACATATTCAGGTCCAAGCGATTTTTCAAGCTCCCACATCTTCTCACCATCTTCAAGGCCCAAATCCGCCCCTGTCTCGAATACGGCTCTCATCTATGGAGAGGAGCCTCTAAATATTCTCTTGCTACCCTGGATGCAATTCAGAAACGAGCCGTCAGGCTAATTGACGATTCTACCCTCACCGACACCCTCGACTCGTTAGCTCATCGAAGAAATGTCTCTGCCCTTTCCCTTTCTATAGATACTATCACGGCAGGTGCTCTGATGAGATAAAATCAATAATTCCCCCAAAGCATGCTTTGCACGTAGCACGCGTTTTGCCGACTCCCAACACTCTTTCGCGGTCAAATTCGAAAAGTGCCGGACCACTTCGTTCGCCAATACATGTATCCCTATGACTTCGAGGAACTGGAACTCTCTATTCCAGCACCTATAATCTTCAAACCTTCAAAACCCGAGTGCATAGACACCTACATCTACACCCTCTCACTTAATCAACTTTCCCTTCTCTTCGGTAATGCAAGGGTCTTTCGAGATCCATAGGAGCTGCATCTTTACTGGTGCACCCCTTCTTGCATTCGATTGCATTAAAAAAATCAAGCAGAGGACAACCTCTTTGTTTCTCTTTGTGGTAATTAATTGTTCGAATTGTCAGTGACGTAGCGCAGATAGTAGGCACGACACTTTTTGCCCCCCAGAAACACATAGATATAGTAATTGAATATACAGGGTGGCGCAGAGAAACGTGAAAATTTTAAATACTTAGAAAAAAATAAAGGAAACTTACAAAACTTTATTTGATGCTGGAAATATGTTCTACAAGAGTGGAAATTTCACTCACCCGGTAAATATTTTTGTATCTTAGTTCTATTTTGAAAACGGCTCTACAGATTTTGATGAAACAAATTCTATTAACAAGTTTTGAGGATGAGAAAGCGATCTGGCTAGGTCTGGACCTCCTCAAAATTCATCATAATTGACTTTTTCTTAATTATAGTAATTATTTATAGATGAAAATGTCAATAAAAAATGTTTGTTTTTTATTTTTTCAATTATCTTTTATTTATTAATTGGGTTTTTAATTTTAAAACCCACGAATGCTTTATAGCAAATATTATGATATATTAAAATTAAACAATTTAATTAATTATAAATCAAGTTTTAAATCCCACAAAAAGTTAATAACAAATATTATTACTATATATTAGATTTACGTATTTAATTTATTATTATAAAACCCGATACATTGTTATTTAATTTAAAAAAATAATTATATGGAATTTATTTATATACCTCTAAGTATATATGAGCCGTTTATTTTGAAAGTGGTCTAAGTTGCTACGTTCGCGATAACATCCCCTGCGAACGACTTGGATTTTAGAAAAAAAGCTTACGACGCTTTATGGCTTAAATTTAATACTAAGACCTCAAGTAGAATTCTCTGTGCAATCTATAGATCTCCTAATGATAAAAAATTTAAAGAATTTTTCGATTATCTCGGCAATTGTGAATGTAATTCATTTCACGTTTTCCAGGATTCTGAAGTCTCTTCCTAGGTACTTCAATGTACACAATAAGGACTGGTTGACATTCTCGAGATACAACTACCTTGAAAGCGACGCTGCTCACATATTTGCAACTTCATGTGACTTAACCCAAATTATAGATCGCCCCACCTAGATTCCGGACAACCCAAACGATACCCCATATCCCTCGACCTCTTCTGTCATCTGCCCCATCTCAATTCTCTTTTAGTATCTCTGCACCTCTAGGTAACTCAGGACCACAACTTAATTAAAATAAAATCACATATCGACTTAGTAAAACCCGCCTATCCTGCCTAAAGCCCAGAGAAATGAGGCTTTTCTTAAAGCCAACTGGGATGAAATGCGTAACTTCTTCGGCTCTTTCCCATGGAATGATTACTGCTTCAGAAACAAAACTGCCACCGAATGTGCGTCTGCATTCTCTGAAGTGATTCAAATGGGCATCGAGTTATTGGTCCCTTTCAAACGGGTAATTGGAAAACAGGACTCCAAGCCCTGGTTCAATAAGTCTTGCTCCGAAGCAGTCAAACAAAAATCATGTTTCTATAATTGGTCTTCGACACCATCAGAGTGCAATCGCGTTCTCCTCACAAAAGCCCGCGCCCACTGTAAAAAAACAATCGATAATGCGATGAAGTCCTTCATTCAGAAAAAGCGACAGGCTAGCAGCTTGCCCCAGCAGTTCAAACAAATTCTGGTCCCTTGATAAGTATGTAAAAAGAAATTTTACAAACTCATCATTTCCCCTCTCCAATCTCCGACAACTCGATAGCCATTGACGCCTCCGACAAAGCCAGCTTTTGCCTCATATTTCGCGTCCAACTCAAACCTGGACGACGAAAGGGCTTGAACCACCCACATACCCCCAGTACTAATATAATGTCAGATACTGTTTTCAGGATACCAGCAATTCTAAAAGATCATCCGGAATCTAAAGAAAAACTCTTCTGCTGGCCCCGACGATATCCCTGCCAAGATTCTCATTAAAAAGTGCGCCCCGAACTTGCTCCTATACTATCCAAATTATACAATCTCTCCTATAACTCTGGAATATTTCCTGAAGCCTGGAAACTCCAGCTAGAATCCAACCAATTAAGAAAAAGGCTGATTCTTCCAACATAAAAAACTATCGACCCATAGCAATCACTTCTGTCTTATCCAAAATCATGGAAAAGGCCATCGAGCAAGTTCTACGGACACTGAGTCCAATAAATTTATCCACGATAGGCAATACGGCTCAGGAAATTCCGGTCGACTGGTGACATCCTAGCATATGTAACTCATATCTGGAACAAAACCCCGGAGGCCGGAATGACACACCTCGCGGTAGCTTTAGGACATACTAAAGCCGCCGATATAGGTCCGGCACAATCTTCTCGCCAAATTGACCTCCGTCGGCACTTCTGCAGCTCTGTAGGTGCTCCTCGAAAGTTTTCTTTCGAGACCGTGATAATAGGTTATCATCGATGGAGATCTCCCCTTCTCCACCAACGCGGAGCTCCGAGGGATCGGTTATCTCCCCTACGCTTCTTCTTATCTATATCAACGACCTTCTAACTTGCCCTCCAATCCGAGTACATTGTTACGCAGATGACAGCACCTTACATAACGCCCCTGCATCGCATAAAAACCGTGCAGACATTGCCTCTTCAATTAATTTAGACTTGTGCAAACTTAAAAACTGGGGATCCCAAAACTTAGTTAACTTCAATGCAGGGAAAACTCAGTGTTGCCTTATTTCTAGGCGCGTCGACAGAAACCTCCCAAACATATCATTCGACTCAAACTCACTAGAATTCAGGGATAAAAATTTCAATGCTAGGCGTAACTCTAGGGTCTGACCTTTCATGGAATGACCATATCTCAACCACTGCTAAAGCTGCAGCGCGCAAGCTTGGTCTCCTATTTAGGTCTAGACGCTGTTATACTCCCAGTCAACTTCTTATGCTGTATAAGAGCTCAAATTCGTCCCTGTCTCGAATATGGCTCTCATCTGTGGAGGGGTGCATCCAAGCATTCTCTTGCAACACTGGATGCAATTCAGAAGCGAGCAATTAAACTAATAGGAGACCCGGCTCTAACCAACTCACTCGACTCCCTGGCTCACCGAAGAACCGTTTCTGCCCTTTCCCTGTACTACAGATACTATCACGGTGTCTGTTCAGTCGAGCTGAAATCTCTTATCCCCCCTAATGCCCTCTTTACGAGAAACACGCGGTTTTCTAACGCTCAGCACCCCTTCGCTGTCAAATTGGATAAAAGTCGAACAAGCGCTTTCGCCAACTCTTTTATTCCTATGACCTCCAGAGACTGGAACTCGCTCCCTGCCACCATCTTTCCCGCGACTTATAACCTTAAGCTATTTAAGACCCGTATCCACAGGTACCTTCGACCTCCGCCCAACCCATAAAATTCTTTCTTCTTCTTTTCACGATGGAGGGGCCAACCGAGGCCTTTAGGGGTTGCACCTTTTTGGTGTAACTCCTTCTCTCATCATTATCATTAAAAAAAAAAAAAAAAAAAAGTCCATTATTTGTTATTTTAAGATAGTTGTATTTATATTTTTATAAAATACATATATTTATATATATTTTGATGTATTTATTTTGACGAATTCATGATGATATTGTACTCCTTTGGCTATGATATTATAAATTTGAAAAGAAGACATCTATTTATGTCTAACTAAATCTTTAATTAACTCATTTTTTTCAAAATTGAGTTAGGCCACTTTCAAAATAAACGGCTCATATATAATCTGTGGGCCTTTAGAAAACTAGAAATGCAAAAACTGGGTGCCGGGGTGGGGGGTGAAGGAGGTGGCGTGCAGTGGTGGAGGTTCGCGGGCCGGGTGGGGGTACAGTGGCGGGGGTACCGGGGTTTAACTGAAGCAAAAAGTTACCGTGGATCGCTCGGTGGCTCCAGGTACTTATTATCCGAGTTGTTATACTTAGTCCTTCTTCACACTAGGCAATTCCCAGGCGACGCAACGAAAACTCGAGTATCCTGAGAGTATCTTAGAATCCACTTCCAATGTTGAGTAGTGGGGAGACACAAACGGAGCGGTGCGTATTCTACCAGTCTCACGCAAATTGCCAGGGAGGTCGCCTGTCAGTGAGTCTCCTGTCCTTGAGGGAAACATGTATTAATGAATAGAGCCAGAACAAGGGTTCACCATGCAGACTGAATCGCTTTTAAGTATTCTGTGTGTGGTACTAAGTCGCCTATGGGTATCTCAACTTAAATTGACGATACTCCAGTTTCCGTTGCGTCGCCTGGGAATTGCCTAGTGTGAAGAGGGCCTAACTCAGCACTAGTGCTGGTAAACTTTCACTTCACTGTGATGAGCAAATAAAGAAATTTGCAGCGCAGAAATGCAGAAAGGTTTTTTGCCAAAATAGCAATTAGTTTGATTAATTAGGTAGGCTCTCAAGTAGAGTTAGCCCAGGGCCTTACAAATTCACGGTCCGCCCCTCAGAACAAGACCTGCAAGAGGACCGGGCAACACCTAGCCCAGGGTGGGGAGGGTCTCGTTCCGGACCTTGGGTGGCCCTCTTGCTAGCCAAGGACCGCGACGCTCCCTCCATCCCACCGACCCTCGAGCACCATCCTGCCCCTAGACCGCCCATCTCACCGCCCTCTGAACTCCACCGACCTTCTCCTAAACCCCCTGGACCCACGCCCTAACGACCCGACCCCTACCCCCTGAACCCTCGCTCCCTGGATCCAGTCCCCCTGGTCTACAGATTATGTATACAAAATTTGGTTGAGTTTGACCAAAGGTCTAGCATTTTCATTTTTGCCCCCCCCCCCCCCCCTCCTCCGCCATTTTGGGTAGTTAGTTTTTGCATTTCTAGCCTTCTGAGTGCCCACAGTATATGTAGATATATGGCTGAGTTTGGTCCAAAGGGCTAGAATTTTCATTTTTTTGACTCCATTCCTCCATGTCTTCATCAATGGTTACCAATAATAACCGAAACGTCGAAAATCCAATGTAGAATGGTTATTCTTCATGTTTTTAATTTTTATATAATTTCATCATCAAAGAAAAAAGAATTTCAATAAACAAAAACACTCATCAGGAAAGAATTTGAGTAAACAAAAACATGGCAACAGAATCAGCCAATCACAGATTTTTAATTAATGTAACCCCTATTTTACCCTCTTAATCCCTTCTTAGCTGACATCTACGCCCTATAAAGAACCTCTTCCAAATTTCAACTCGGTAGGTCTAGTAGTTTTGGAGATATCGTGTTGAGTGAGTGAGTGGTATTTCGCTTTTAAATATATATAGATAAGGAAGGAATTGGGAGAGAGAGAGAGCTATTAGGTTGATGCATAATTATGGAACGTTTTTTAAAAATATTTTTATTCAGAAAAAACAATAATAAAATTTAACAAAAACATGTTTAAATGATTATTCGGGAACGTATTCACCATCTACTTCAATAACTGCTTCCCATTTGCTTGGCAGTCGGTCGATTCCACGGGCGAAGAAGTCACGATTCTTGGAGGCAATCCACGCTTTGACATCGGCCACCAAGTCATCCAAATCGTCGTAGATCTTAGTCTTTTGCCAGTTTTTCAAAGAGCGGTTGATGTGATAGTCCGTCGGTGCTTCGATCGGTGAGTACGGCGGATGTGGGAGTAGATCCCAGCCCTTATTGGCGATGAATTCGACGACCCGGCGCTCAACATGTGGACGTGCGTTATCGTGATGGAACACGATGTGGTTCTTTTTGCGCGGTCTTTTCGCCTCGATTGCACCGTGAAGACGGTCAAGTTCGTGGGGGACCCATCCAGCCAATTTCCATACCTTGCCAAGCTTTTTGAGGCGTCGAACGATCGTTGATTGGTCGACATTGAAGTCTGCAGCCAGCATTCGTGTTGTAAGGCTTTCATCCTCTTCCACGGCTGTCAGAAGTGCCTGATCATCAAAATCCGATGGCCGACCTCTTCCTTCTTTATCCTCCAAACTAGTGTCACCTGATTTGAAACGGGCAAACCACTTCCGTACTGCACTATCAGTAATTGTTCCTTCGCCAAAAAGTTCGTTGAGATCGCGAAATGACTGTGCTGCCTTCCATCCTTTCTCGTAGTGGTAGAGCATAATATGACGAATATGAATATGGTTTTCGACACGCATTTTTATTAACTATAAATAGAGAAGATTGTTTTTATAAAAAAATAAACAAAACGCCATTTTTGGCTAAAGAAAAACGCGCCAATACAAACGTTCCATAATTATGCACCAACCTAATATTTTGATTGGAAAAATGTGACAGAGGGCGAAAGAAAAATTTGGACCAAAGCAAGATGTGGAAACATATATAATCTCGGAAGATACTTAAAGAAAAGAGATGGAGACGAAGAAAAAAAGAAAATACCTGGAGAGAGTTGGAAGATCAACTGAAGAAGGGAAGCATGGGACTGGAAAATCATGGAATTCCTGAAACAAGAAGAAAAAAACATCAAAGCGAATATCAAGAGATGCATGAAGATTCGTAGATGCCAACTTTATGGGGAATAAAGGAGAAAAATGTGAAGATATTGGGTTATAAAGGGAATAATTATATGTAATAATTGTAAATGTAAAATATGTACCTAAGCCCATATAACTAATTTTAAAAAATATATTATAAACATGAACAAGAAACCTCACCTCCTGCAAAATATTTTTCAATTTAAAAGAATATTTTTAATCTTAAGTCACGTTGGTGCCGAGGATTCTAACAGATTAAGTTAAATAAAACAAAAGCTTTTTGTATATGTTTTTTAATTCAATTGGTGGTTAAATTGAATCCAAATATTTCGGAAGCTTTACAATCTTCCTTCTTTAGTGAGCCTTGAAGCAAAATACATTAGGTGTTTATTTAGTTGACAATTGTTTTTGTTGTTATAGTATAAGTGAAGTAATATATTTTTAAATAATTTTTTAAACAAAATTAGTTAATATATGTTTTTTATATTACCTCCACCCAACTGCTCCGTCTCCAAAATTATTCGAATACAGAGCTCTTTTATAATATTGTTTTTTGTTGTATTTTTTTTAGGCATTACCCTATAGGAGTCCTCTACGACCTGAATAAGAATGAAATCCAACTACCCTGGAATATAACTGTTCATTTTGACAAATTCCCGGAAGCAGAACTGCTCCATTGCACAAGCCGGTATTGCTAACTAACTATTATTTACTTAATTTAAATCATTTATTAACTTTAGATTAAGTATAAATATGCAATTTGAAGATTGATAAATTGGAGAATTTATTCAAGTTGGAATACTCTTGCTTATTAGAATCAGAAGCCATTTTCAAGTGATTATATAAATTATAGATCGAGCCAAATCAGTCAACAACGATTTTAACAGATTAGTTGAGCAGGTCTATATCTATAATCACTTGAGAAAAGCATCAGAATTAAAAGCCGAAACGTCGAGATTAAACTGGAAAACTTGGATATATCCTATTTCATGATCATGAGACTCATAAGATTTCGTCTTCCACCAAGCCCGAAATACCCTTTTTTTAAACTAGTCCGGCTGGCTTCGATTTAAAATACATACTTAACTGCAAGCTTGACAAGAATGGATGATAAATATTTTTAGAAACTTAACTCCATGCGATCTCACTCAAAAGTGACGTTTGCTTGCACAAGCAGGCAGTCTTGGAACACACGTTCTATGGTATTTTGCAAGGGGCGACTTGTTGGTGCAAACAGGCATTATCGAAATTCAATCAATCTTCAAGCCGCCTGTACAATTAAAATGCTTGCTCACAAATTCTCATACAGACGCTCATGTATGCTTGTACAAAAATATTTATCTTGCATGCTTGCAGTTCGTTGTGTAGCCGCCTTTAAGTACACTGCTCGACAAAAATTAAACAAAAATTTGTAGTAGAGTTTTATACGCTGATTATCATGTAATTTCCCGATTTTTTACAACAAGTCAGAGTTTTGAGATATTATCGGTCAAAACGACGAAAAAGACCATTTTGACCTTATTTTCGAGTCCCATTAGATATTAAACACCAATATTTGAAATCAAAATATTTTGTTGCCGTAATAAAAAACAGCTTCTTCTTTTCAAATCACCACTTGTTTGTAGCTCAATGAGAACTCGACTTATAACTAAACAAACTAAGACCATATGTTTTTATCCTTTATAATCTTTTTTACTTAAAGAAAGTGGTTTAGGCTTTAGGTGAAAAATGATATTAATTAATAAAAACTGTTTAACCTGTAAACTCCTGATGATGGACTAATAATCCGAAATATATTGAGTTTGTATAAACCTTTTTGAGTTTTATTTCATTCACTGTGAAACTACACACCCTTTACTTTATTAATTTAATTTATAATAATCTAGTTATAGTTTTTAGTTATAACTCGAGTTCTTATTGAGCTAAAAACAAGTGGTGATTTCAAAATCAAAGAGGAAGATGTTTTCTATTAAGTCAACAAAATATTTTAATTTCAAATATTGCTATTTAATATCTAATGGGACTTGAAAATAAGGTCAAAGTAGCCTTTTTCGTCTTTTGACTGATAATCTAAACTCAGACCTGTTTTAAAAAATCGGGAAATTTCATGATAATCACCGTATAAAACTCTACTGGAATCCATTGTTAGGTTTACAGATACAAATTTTTGTCGACTAGTGGTATAAGCGTAACCAGGGGGAGGGGGTTCAACCACTCCCCATCCATTGATTTGAAAAAATATTAAAAAGAATTAAATTTATTTTATCAAATATAAAATTTATATATTTAAAACAACCCCGTATATGAATTTTCGTAACCAAAGTTATAACATTGAGTCCCGTTTCTTTTTTTTTACTGGTGTGGAGTCCATCCTGAAGATGGGCTCGTTTCCCGAAATATACAGTGGCTGGCCAAATTACCATATATTATACTCAAATGATTTTTATCAAGTAAATTTAATTTTTAATTAAACTTTTCAAAAAATCTAGTAGTAATCTAGACTAAAAATCCTTTTGGACTGGCCTGTCAACTCGCCAGACCTCAACCCGATCGAAAATGTATGGGCGGCCCTAAAAAAAGATATTTGCAAAGAAAAAATAATTACTAACAAAAGGGACTTGATAGAAAATATTATTAAAGCATGGCACAATAAACCTGCATTTGAAGAAATAGCCAAAACAGGCATTGCCAGCCAGCATTCCACAGCATATATAAAATGGGATTGCTCGATAGGAAGGATTCACTAAATATTGAAATTGTATTTGTATTGTCCTAAGCTAATAAACCTAGAAAGATAACAATTGAAACGATATTATGAGTTTAATAGTAAGCTAAACGTATGAAAGATATAATTTTTCAAATGAGTAAAATAATTTGGCCACCCACTGTATATAGAGTCTTGCTCATTAGCAATATTTCGTTTTTTTTTTGTGAAACTTGACTTGTAATTTATATTTTTTAAATTAAAATTTTTAATTTTATTAAATGAACCTACATACCTTTCTCCCTGAACAAAAAATACAGTCCTGGCACTTAGTTTGCTATCCGAGGTACATCAAATCTGACACAGAGAACGAGTATCGAAGGATTTAATCTTTATTATTAAAAAATTTCGCGGTTGATTCTAAATCAAAACATCCAGTCAAACTTTATAATTTAATTAAAATATTTTGAGGGTTTCTTATTTAAAAATTTTGAAAAATTGAATATCAATAGATGCATTTTCGGCATTGGGGTTCATTCCCCGAAGGTGTGAATACAACTCTTCTGACTTAAACACTATCTATATACATATATTTATTTATATCAAGCAGAGGACACTCTCTTGAATTTGTTCACTTATAAAATTAAGAATTCTGCTATTTTCAAGAAAAGTTTTTAAAAACATTGATATTTTTTTAGGGAAGCAGTTGAATCACATTTTATGTCTTGTATAAAAGAAGCGGATGTTCTTAAACATCGTAGTCAAGTGATGTCAAATATGCAGAAAAAGGACCATACTCAACTCTGGCTTGGATTACAGAATGGTATCATTGCATTTTCTATTTATTTATATGTCTATTATAAGAGGCATATCTTCACCTTAAAGTGTAAACCTGCTAAATCCATTTTTATCATATATGACAATATTAATACCGTTCGAAAGAAAAAGAGATGTAGGATCGTCCAAGTGAAATTGCTACTTGAAATTACGATCGTAAGTTGTAGAAAAATAGTTTCTTTCCATAACATCAATATTAAATTTTGTTTCTTTGTTCTCTGCCCTGTAAAATTTCCTTGTTATGAGTTGGTAGGTTTACACTCTAAGGCGACGATATGTCATTTATCATATGAAACATTAATATAAAATTAAAGAATTTGCACCATAACTAGCTACTGTTAGCAGATATTTATGATGATTATTTATGATCGATAGGTGGACAAAAGTCAATATTAATTAATTTTACCCGATAATTTAAAGGAGAATTAAACAGATTTTAAAAGATATAATTATAATATATATGTTACTGGATGGAGAATGCGATGATTGGAAAATTTGCAAAATATAATATAACTACTAATTTACTACTGAAGATGGTCTTTCAGTGGTGACCGAAGCTGTTTAGTAAATTTATCAATAAATATTAATCATTTTTTGAATTATTTATTATTTCTGTGACTAAGTAATAATAATCCTTAAACAATTGAAGAAAATATATATAAAATTGAACATTTTTGTGCCGAGGGTATCAGAATTTTTATATATTGAAGGCGACAATAAAAGAGTGTGTCTTCTGCTGGAATTATATAAATAAATAAAATTTATAATTCCAGCAGAAGACTACACTCTTTATTGTCTCCTTCAATATACTTATATATAATTAAAAAGACTGAAATATATTCAAACATATAAATTATATACATATATGGAGGTTTCAGAAGTCAATGTAACTTACAAACAGTTTTTAAAAATAAAATAAGAATAACCATACATAGCATGAAGCTCACAAAACAATTTAATGAGATGGTTGCGGTTGCATGTTTTTAGACAACAAATCAATATCTTGTTCAATTGCAGAAATGCTATCTCACAAGGAATCTTCTAAAGTCTCCGTGGCAAGGCATTATCTGTGCTTATTTTTTATTAAAAGTAATGACGAAAATGCTGTTTCACATAAGTATGTAGTAGTAGCAAAAGGAATTAGGATTAGCAAGGCTTCTTTTGCAATAGACCGATATTCTTGCTGTCGCCTTATCTAAAATTCTGAAATACTTTTTTCATTATATTCCATTTCAAGCAAATTATGTGATCTGATATCGACTGAACTCTTCTCGAGCTGCCCATGCAATGTGATCATATTTAAAGGGTTTAGCAAATGGCGTTCTTATTCAATTGTATTTTTGATCCTCATTCAAGTTTGGGAAATATTTTTCGAAAAATAGTATTGATTCGGCCATGTTATACTTGAATATAACCTTTTTTATTGGATTTGAAAAATATATTTCATTTGTTGTGAGAAACTCATTCAAACATGAAAACAGCTCCGTGCATCCTTAACAAAATGGAAATTCATGATCAAAATGTTATCTTTTCCCTGAAGCTAAAGATTCAATTCATTAAATTTGTCAAAAAAATCCGCCAAATAAAATACAAAACACATCCACTTCTGATCACGAAAGAAAGAAGAGAGCTCTGGTTTTTTGTCATAAAGAAAAAGGCGAAGTTCGTCATTAAGTTCTATAACTCGTTTTAAAACCTTAACGCGAGATAGCCATCGTACGTTAGTATTTTATTTATTTATTAATAATGTTATGTACATAGGTCAGTGTAGACCCTTATAGTGTACATTCAAGAGAAGAGAAAAAAAGAAACTGACAAATATAGAGATTAACAATATAAAGAAAAATAAAATACAAATTAGATATAAAAATACAAAAAACAAAACAAAATATAAAATACAAAATATAGAAAACAAAATAAAAATACAGAATATAGATTACAAAATATAAAATATAAATTAGAGGTTATAGTATAAGCATGATAAAGCTTCAGTGAGTCCACGCAAAAAGCGGGCACCAGAGGATGGTTGTCTTAGGGCAGAGGGTGAGTTCCACAGTCGTGGGGCTGTGATCTCAAATGACCTCGATCTGAGAGCAGTCTGATGTCGCGGGCATACCCGGGCTCTTGATCTTATTGAAGGACCAGGGGTAAGTAGCTCCGCCAAGTAGGAAGGAGGCCCCGATATAAGGACCCTATGGACAAACCTCAGGTATCTAACCTTTAGATAGTTAGGAAGGCTGAAGCCTAATACCTCTACTACCCGCTCAGAAACATGATCCATATGGCCCAGGTCGTAAATGTATCTTATGCACGAATTAAATGTTACCAATAACCTGTGGAGAGAAACGCGGTCGAGGCCTTAGTAGACGACTTCTCCATTCAAGAAGTGGGGTAATAATAAGACGAGAACAAGTCTTCGGCGCAGCCAGACAGGTGTTGCGTGCGCCATTCTTCGGAGAGGATACAAAGAGCCATATACTCTTTTACAAATCAGACCAACATGGTCACCCCATGTCAATCTAGAATTAATGACCATGCCAAGATCTCTGACATGTTCGAAGTAGGGGATGTCGGTGCCACAGACATTCACCGCAGGAATCACTCCCTGATATAATAAAACATCATGCTCTGATTCCATCTATTTGTATAAAATGCTAAATAATCTTGTGTTCAAAGCATGACTTTTGACAAAATTAACTATCGACATAACTTCATTTAAAATATTTGTACTCTCTACTGAAAATTTTCGCGGACCCCAGGTTGGGAAGCACTTACTTACACTATTTGGCTTCTGAACCCTCCATATATATATATTGATTTGCATCAAGCAGAGGACAACCTCATTGATTTCTCTTTAACATATTATAAATATTTATGTCAAAAAATTCTATTTAAGTATATATAATATTATTTTTTTTCTTTTAATAGATAAATTTGATCAATTTTGGGCTGTGAATCGTAAACTAATGGAATCTCCCGGTGACGAACAATTATTTAAATATATTCCATTTCGATGTTATCATGGTGATGATTCATTTGTTCAACGATTGGTTCGACCCATTACTGATGAGGGACAACGCAAAACCCTCGCTCATCTCCTTAAAGAAGTATTCCCAACGCTAGAAAATGGTAATCTTTTTATTCATAATAATATCTATTTTTTTAAGAAAAGTTAGAATAGTATTAAGTATATTCAAAATAAAAAAATGTCATAGGCTGCTTATATTGAAAGAAGGCCTAGTTTATTTAGACATAAGGGGCCGTTTATGAATTACGTCCACGAATTTCAAGATTCCCCCCCTTTATTGTGACGTCACACTATCACTTTTATAACCAATAATTTAATAAATAATTGTATAATGTTGTTTTTGTTTTTTTTATAAATTAAACTCAACTAAATGAATTTAATATATTTTAATTTTAACTTTATTTTTATGCATATCATTTAATACGTTATTCACTATTACTATTGCATTATAAATAAATTTTTATTATTAATAAAAAATATATTATTTTCTTCAGTCCAGGAACAAGCTATTCTTTAAATTTTCAATTACTGGCATTCTTTATAATTATAATCTAAATCATTTGGAATGAGACTTTTGTGACATCAACATTTTTATGATCCCCGGGCCCCCCCTCTCACATTTTGTCACAAATCTGAGATGCCCCCATACTGTAATTTATGGACGGCCTTAATGTCAATTTATAGTTATTTTTAACCGACTTCAAAAAAGGAGGAGGTTCTCTATTCGATTGAATTTTTTTTTTTTTTTTTTTTTTTTTTGTGCCTATGTTACCTCATATCTCCGCCAATTGTCAACCGATTTTGAAAATTTTTTTTGCATTGGGTCCAGTCTAGCTTCCGATTGGTCCCATTTTTTTTCGATTTTTTTTCATAGGTATTAGACCTTTTTTATTAGGTTTGTTTAGACCTAACCTCTTTGTTTATGAACCGATTTCGATGGTTCTTTTTTTATCCGAAAGGGGGTGTCTTAGGGATGGTGTCATATTAATTTGGTCAAGTTCTGACGATATAATCACTATTAATAACATCACTAAAAAGAGAAAAATAAAAATTTTTAAGAAAAAATAAAAACCGACTTCAAAAAATTAAATGCAACAAATAAAATACACTAAAAGGTATAAAATAATTATTATCTTATTTAGTTACAACTAAACGATTCGAAATATTAACACGAAATTACTTTTTGAAGTTGGTGCCAAACATATACCTTTTATGAATCGCACTCGACGGATCTCGCTTATAGGTATAGTTTGTTTGGCACCGACTTTAAAAAGTAATTTCGTGTTAATATTTCGTCGTTTAGTTGTAACTAAATAAGATAATAATTATTTTATACCTTTTAGTGTATTTTATTTGTTGCATTTAATTTTTTGAAGTCGGTTTTTATTTTTTTCTTAAAAATTTTTTTGCTTCCAAGTGTAACAATTTATTTAAACATTATTTTAAGAAAGCGTTATTGTATTTATAGACTAAGAGCTAGTGAATTTTGGACTATTATTTTAGAATGAAAATAACATATCGAATAATATAGAATGATCAACCCCCCCCCCCCCCCCCAAAAAAAAAAAAAAAAAAAATTACACGCCGACTCCAGTCATTTTTAGGGATAAGAGTTTTCAAAAATACTGTAAAATAGCCATTCCAGAATCGTTAGATTTAATTTCAGTATGATCTTAATGTTACTACCTACTTAGTATTGTACATCAGTCACAGAGGGGTAGTAGAACCGCCCTAATCTGCAGGATATAGGTTATAATTTCAAGTCATTTTAGATTTGCCATTATGACAGATTGTTTCTTACACCTTTGTGAAACTACAGGACAAGATAATAGAACTTGACATTTTATAATATTCGAGAATTAGGCACTCTATCTCAAAATACAAGGTATATGCGATAGATCGCCTAGATATCTAGACCTAAATATATTCAATCTATAAAAACTATTTTTATAAAATAATTAAATAAAAATATTTAAAAACTAAAATTGTATTTATTATTCTAGTTCGTGTCTCAACCCATGGAATTGAGCCTCCTTTGGAAACTCCACTTCAATGGCTGAGTGAACACCTTTCTTATCCAGACAACTTTCTGCATCTTCATATTGTGACTTAATTATATATATATTCATATATTTTCAGCCTAAATGATGAAAATGCTCATTTTTAGAACAATTAAAATTTTAAAAAATGAATTTTTGCTGATTCGTTTTCTTTTTTTTTTTTTTAATATAAGAATGTAAAAAACTATAATTTACACTTATGTATAATAAATTCTACACTGGTGAAGAGGAAATGCACGAAGGAAAAAGATATCTTAAATAAGAGTATAATTTCAAGACTTTTGGGTCTTTCTTTCATCGTCAAACTAGTCCAAATATTTCTGGTCTTGCTGACAAAATTATGCTTAATAATATTATAAATGAATAAAATTGTTATATAAATGAGTGTTTCATTTAATTAAAGATGAGAGATAAAAGTTTATGGAAATATATTCTTAGCGCAACGCCTCTTTGCCAGAAAAAATGAAAATTTAATTCCCATTAGATTAAATAAAAATAGAGCTAATTATAAAAAATATATATTGATGTAATTTTTGAATTATGCTTTGTATCAGCCCAAAAAAAAATACATCACTAAGTGTGATCCTATCATATTTATTGTATATTTTTCAATTAAAAATTCCATTAATCTAGATTAAATAAAATAAAATAAATTTATCCACTTAAAAAACATGATTTTAATTTGATGAGTACGATTAGTAAAAATAATTAAATAAAGAATAGAAACGTCATCTATACAATCGTCTTAAAAATTACTATTGCTTTGCCTATTTAACCCAAAAATTACAAAGTTAACAATAGTGCACACCGAGTGTAGGAAAAAGAAATTACTAATTGCACTTAATATCTGAATATGAATTTTTCTTATTGTTACATGTTATTGTATCATCTGGAACAAAGAAATATACCACTAGCGGGGTGCATATAGCACAGTGTGAAAATCCTTGGCCTTAATCAGCGCTTCTTAAACTTTTTTCATTCGCGACCCCATTTTGACTGATAAATTTTTCGCGACCCCATATTATATTGATATAATATTATATAATCCTCATTTTTATTAGCAAATCAAAAATAAATTTATTTTGAAGCAAAGCTTTAGTATAAACATACTTACACCTATTATAATAATTTTATCATTTATTAATTTATTTTATTTACTTATTTATTAAAATATTGTATCTGTAGGGCCATCTAGCCCAGTGTTTCGTAAACTTCTTGTGATCAAGGTATACCTACCAAATCAAGAAATTTTAGAGCAGGCTTGTCCAACCCGCTCCCCAATATCGCTATCATTGTAGCCCGACAAAAAATCGCGATCTTACAAACTTTATGAGATTGCGACTAAAAATTCCAGTGATACTACTAAAAATACAATATTTTTACTTGCTAATAATTTATGAGTAATGAATTTTTGAGAGAGATTGGAGATTGGAGGCTTTCGAAATGTGGTGCTACAGAAGAATGATGAATATCAAATGGATGGATAAAATTACAAATGAAGAAGTTCTTGGAAGAATCGGAGAAAGAAGATCCTTGTGGAAGAGTCTGAAGAAGAGAAGGGGTCAGATGATGGGGCACACACTGAGACATGGGGGACTGCTTAGGGATATCTTGGAGGGGGAGGTGGGAAAGAAAAGGGGAAGGGGAAGACCCAGATTAGAATATTTCAACCAAATAATTGGGGATATGGGATGCCAGACATTTAGAGAGGTCAAACAGCTGGCAGGGGACAGTCGAGTGGAGACGGATTGTTGCATCAAACCAGTCTTAGGACTGTATACTCAATGATGATGATGATGAATTTTTGAATTTAACACGTTATTTTGCAATGAGATATTCATAAAGTGATTCTTAAATAATTTTATTTATTCAAGCATCTATTTTCAAGTATGAAGCACGCAAAGAATGAAGCTAGATCTAAAATATTTGATGAGCTTTTTGAGAATTCACTGAGAATTCCTTTGAGCCAAATTACGACGGATTAATGTCCCAAAAACAATGACAAACTTCTCACTATAATTTTATGTTGTTGATTTGCCTCTTACTTTTATAATAAAAAATTTATAAAGTAACAAAGCTTCATTTCTTAAGTATATTAAGTACATATTCTACGTTTTTTTGCTCATCAGCTATTATTAGCGTTAGTGTATTTAATGTGTGGCCCAAAACAGCTCATATTCCAATCTGGCCCAGGGAAGATAAAAGGTTGGACACCCCTGTTTTAGAGGTACACCAATGTTTATTTAATATTTATTTATTTATTATTAAAATCAATATAATATGAAAAATTTAGTTGGTTTATGTCCATTTTAATAATAAATAATAGATTCACGGGTTTTATTTCTAATATGAAAAGATGTTTAATGAGAAATGTTAGCCTGCTTAAATGAGCACATGCGATCCAAATTTGGAGCAACTGTTGATAAGGCTGCTCGCATAACTCTCAGGTATGTGTATTATCTTCACAAAACCTGACATTTTTCCTCGGCACACCAACTAATGACCACGGTACACCAGTGTGCCGCGGCACACACTTTGCGGAACACTGATCTAGCCCCTTTAATGTACAAGTTTAGACCATTTAAATGAGAAAAAAAGAAAAAATTACATGATTTGATACAAAAACTATATAATTACTATATTCAAACGCCTCCAACCGATCACAAACCCAAAGATTGAAAATTATACTTCTCTTTACCCCGGGGCGCTATCTATATCTATTTTGTCTAATAAAAAAATATTTTCTTTGTTCGCTAATTTAATTTAATTTATAATTGTCTTCCGACGTGCCTCGTTGTGATTGCGCCCCGGGGTAAAGAGAAGAATAATTTTCGACCTTCGGGTTTGTGATCGATTGGAGGCCTTTGAATATAGTTTAATAATCAAGTCAGGCCATTACAGAGATGTGAAAATGAACGAAAAAGAGATTAAAATAAAAATGAAATTTCAAATTCATATAGACATTAGGTATTAGCTTGAGTTCGGGGATCAATGGCTAAGAGGATATAAGAGCTAAGGCTCTTTAGAAAACATTGCACCGGACATGAGATGATCCCGGGTTCGAACCCCGGCTGATCCTTTTGGCTATAATAAAAAAATATTTCCTTTGTACGTTTATTTAATTTAATATTTAATTACTATTAAAACTAAATATTAATGAGATGGACCTGCTTGTTTCTTATTAAAAAAGAATCAAACGGAATTAAGGGCAATTTTAATATTTTCCAAACTTATTCGGTATTTTGATTTTATGATCACCAATGCTGGGGATCGTCTCTTCACATAAATAAATATCTATACAAAATAGCCATTTCACAAATAATTGGAAATTCAATGAAAAATATATTTTGAATTCACTACACTAAAATTTATTTGAATTATTCTACTCCGCTGTGCATTATAATTTTTTTATTGTTCATTATTGCCCTATGTTTCGTGACCCCAAAATTCAGTTACTTAAAATGGGGTCGTAACCCATAGTTTAAGAAGCACTGGTCTAAATGAAAAACCTTCATCATTTTCTATTTAGCTTTGCCTTTGGCTTTGCTGTCTATGTTGATGTTTAAAAAAATAAGTTATTTCCGATTTACACAAAAATATCTAATATATTTAAATTATTTATTAATAATTGAATGTAATGGAAGGCAGCCCAGGGGTAGTGAGGAAAGAAAAAAATTAACACATATAAAACAAGATGCAATTTATTGGAATCGTTCGTCCCTTCCCTTCAAACCGACGTTTCGGAGGATTCTTCCCTCCTTCTTCAGGGTTTCAAGAGGTCAATGAAGGAAACAAATAAAATGTTTCCTTCTTCTCTCCACAGCAGTGTTCAAAACTTTCTTCTTTTTTAGATAAGGCATAGAAATATAATTTTTGAACACTGCTGTGGAGAGAAGAAGGAAACATTTTATTTGTTTCATTCACCCCTTGAAACCCTGAAGAAGGAGGGAAGAATCCTCCGAAACGTCGGTTTGAAAGGAAAGGAGGAAGGATTCCAATAAATTACACCTTATTTTATATGTGTTAATTTTTTCTTTCCTCACTAACCCTGGGCTGCCTTCCATTACTTTCAATTAAAATTTCTACCAGTCCGTCTCTCTCCAGAGAAAATTTCGTTGCAAAAAAATTATTTATTAATATAGTTATCAGGTTCGACTCCTGGGGGATGAATCCCCTCTGATATCGCAATTTAATAATATTTCTATTAAAATCTTAGAATATGTCCCAAAAATTAAATTCTTTCTCGATTAATATTAAGATTTGAGTATATTTTTCAAGACCCAAATTCCTATCATATAAATTATATTTTTTTTCGAAAGCCTACCATGATCATATTAAATTAGAATATTTAAAAATTTATGTTTTTTTTAGATTACATGCCCCAAGGGAAATTTCAATTCTTAGCCAGAGATTTGATTTACTAAATATATTGGCAAGAATAAAGACCGCTGCATACGAGTGTTGTTTTAATAATTTTTTGTCTGCTTGCTGCTAACAGATGGCTTCCCAGGACCAAGCCGGAAAATAGAATATGTCCTATCTTTTAAATCAAGAAAGTCAGCCAGCAGAGATGTAATTTCGACGCCGACAGCCCTCCAAATTGCAAACAGAGAGCTTCCATTCCAAAAACAAAAAAAGTCTCGTGTGCAGCGGGCTTAAAATAATAATAAGATGTTACCATTGGAAATACGAACTAACTAGAAGTCTACAAATCAGATCATTATAATCAGAAAATTTACTTACCCCTAATACAAAAGATACCAGTAGATTATTTCCTTTTAAATATTAATTTCAAGAAAATTTAATATATATTTTTTTTTAAATGACTAAACAATGAGATTAAGAGGTCACAATAGAATTATGGCACAATTACCATATTTTTGAAATCCTAATCAATAAATTTCATTTTTGTTTTCAAGCTTTGACGATTTTGAAAGATTATTTTCTCACAAGTTTCACTACTTGATTAGGAAATACAAAATGTTATTTAAATTAAAACAGTTTCTATTCTTATCATATGAATGATCTAACCGAAAACAAAACTTCTAAAGAATTTCAAATGTAGGTAGGTATATAATAATTTATTGTAAAAATTTTCTTGTTTTATAAATATAAATAAGTACTTAAATACAATTCTTTTATTATAAACAATCTTAAAACGTTTATGTACTAAACGTTTCGGGAGAATTTATCACTGAGTGTTGCTTTAAATTCATTTCTCAAAGAAACTTTTCTTTTTTAAAATTCTTATATATCCATTGATAATTCTACCGAAATGTTTGGATTTTATATAAACGTTTTAAGATTGTTTTTTATAAAGATTTGTATTTATTTATATGTATATAATTTATATAATCGAGTCTTGACTAACCCCCTAAACAGAGGAAATTAACAAGCAAAAAAATATGTAAGTAAAAGCTTGCTATTTGAGTGCAAAAGGCAAAAATTAAATACTACAAAGAATAAGTATATCAGATTTTATCCAACTTTTATTAATAGAACAAAAAAGTCGTTAAAAAAATTCATAAGATGTTTAAAAAAATAAGCTGACGTGTTCTGATGTGGCCATCCACTTGACTTTACCATACAACCTACCTGGCCCCTCACTTATATTTAATAAAATTATTTATAATCATGTAGGAGAGGGGGATTAGTTTTTGCATTTTTAGACTTCTGGGGTCCCACTGATTATGTATACAAAATTTGGTTGAGTTTGCTCAAATGGCCTAGATTTTTAATTTTTAACCACCCCTCCAATTTTGGGTCGATATGCACCAAAATCTAATCAGCTCTTAATCTCAATGGACCAAAACTACGTGTGAAATTTGGTTTTGATTTTCACACTAGTTTTTGAGCTAGCTTGTCCACAAAAATTTGCTAACGCACAGACTAACTAACAGACATTTTGACAAAACAATTATTATCTCGAAAAATATAATTTTTTCGATGTTCACTTATTAGAGCTTTTTTGTAGAGCGAAATGCCATGGTTTCGCTCAATTTTTTTAATCAAAATAGTTTCAGCCGTTTTTTAGATATTTCGAAAAAAAGAAGGAAAAAAACACTTTTTTTCATCCACGATTACAAGATTTGACCATACTCTATATGGTAAAGTAAAAAAAAATTGGGTATAAGAAGTATTATTAGAAATATAAATTAATAAAGACCGGATTCTCGTGCAATTGTATCTTTTGTTTGATAACTTTAAATTCAATGAAATCTAGAGAGAAATTGGAATCACGAAAATGACTTTCTTTTTATACTACTTTTATTTTGCAATTTATTTATTTTTGTCATGATTCATAAAATGTGTTTTAAATAATTACTTTTATTATTAATTTGATATTTTAATGGATTAATACGAAGTAAATATTATATAAACGATTGAATAAAAAAATATTTTCATTTTAAAGAATAAATCATTTCACTGTGAATTGGGATTTATTCGATCACATTTTGGTTCAAGGACCATATAAAGTCTTCAGACAAAAAATCTATCCTTATATAATCAAATAAAAATATAAAAAAAAAAGTAGAAAAAACAATTAATAACAAAAAAGGAAGATTAATCTTTGAAAAATTTAATGTAATATAGTTTTAAAAAAAAATCCAGGGTATACAATTTTATTAAAATATGATGCAATTATAAATGGAAAATGCTAATGTCGATATTTCATCAAATAGTTTCAAGTTCATATAAACATAAACAATGCCCAATAACAAGTGTAGATTTAGAGCAGATCTTTTCTCTAATGAAACATTCTCCTCGACGACAGGAGGTAGAACTTATCAGAAAATCATTTAGAGATGGAATGTACTTACATGGTAGTAATATTATATATTGAAACAATTTTTATTGATTGTTTTATAAACATAAATCTTTTATAAAAAACAAAACTTTTCGGGAGAATTTCTCCCTTTATCGATGGAATTTTAAAAAATAGTTGCTTTAAAAATTAAAATAAAGCATCTATAAACAAATAAATAATCAATAAAATTTTTTTTACTATATTTAAAAATGCTCTTTTTTCAGAATATTACCTATGGTCTATTTTCAAAATATTTATTTGTTTATGGTTGCTTTATCTAGACCTAGACACACGGCAGTGTGTCAGCCAAGTTCGGAAAAACGGGCGACGCACCTGCCATGTATATATATATATTTACCCGAACCATTTCAAGCTACTTTCGACCCCCCCATAACTCAAAAACTATTAGACTTAGAGACTTGAAATTTTGCATGCCTAATAAGACCCACTAGAACACCTAGAATCCCAAATTTCATGCATAAATCTATTGTAGTTCTTGAGTTATTAAGCTATGAAAAGTGCCATTTTTAACACTGACTGACAGACTTATCAAAAACCTAAAGTACTTCCGCTGATCCTAGAATGCTGAGATTTGTCATACTGGTAGAGTTTGGTCTACAATTAACGTGAAAAATCGAAAAAGTGAAACTTTCCCTTTTTCAGGACCTAAAATGAAGGGGTGAAATTTATTATATAGGGTTAATTAACATATAGTGAAAATACAATCAAGCTAGAATTCTGAAATTTGTCATACTTGTAAAGCTTGGCACATTAATAAAGGAGAAAATTGAAAAACCGAAACTTTCCCTTCTTCGGGGTCCGAAATGAAGGAGTGAAATTTATGAAAAACGGACAGGGTTTTTAACAAATATTTTAAGAGAAATATTTAATAATTATTAATTTAAATGTTTAAATCTAATTATTGTTATAAATTAAAGGAGAAAACTTCAAACATTAATGATATCTGACCAAAAACATAAATGTGAAAAAGGGGCCAAGTTCGGTGCAAACGGCTTCGCCGACAAAAGGGTTAAAATCTAAACGGGTACCAAGTTCCATAGCAGTTGCTCAAATCATAGCTATAGGGATGAACAACCTTCTTCAATTGATTTAAAAGAAAATTTGTTAAGTTCTTTGATATTAAATTTATAACTTGGCAAGTTTTATATCCAACTAAAGTATTTGTAGTATAAAATAGAACAACTAGCAAAGCTAAATTTTAAGCTTGTATTAAATATCAGCACGTTAAACGTAATCTATTGACTATTATAACTTGCCAAGTTATAAATTCAATATCAAAGAACGTAACAAATTTTCTTTTAAATCAATTGAAGAATGTTATTCATCCCTATAGCCATGATTTAAGCAACTGCTATGGAACCTGGTACCCGTTTAGATCTCAACTCCTGTCGGCGAAGCCGTTTGAACCGAACTTGACCCCTTTTTCACATTTATGTTTTTGGTCAGATATTCATTTCTTAAAACAACTATATTTTAATATTTTTAAAAATTCTATTGATAAAAAGAGAATTTCTTCCAAAACTTTTGGAACTTTAAGATTGTTTTTTATAAAAGATTTATATTTATTTATAGTAATATTATATTGTCGAATTTAAATTATAATGCTTAAATTTATTGTTTATATATTCGTAAAATTATTCTAATTTTGTTGATTAGTTAAACAAGATTTTTTACCTTTTTTTGACTTTTTGAGGTTTTTACTGAAGGAAAATTCGGTCTTTGCAAATTAATAATAAAACAAGAACAAATAATTATTAAGTAACCATAGCATCGTACCTATACATGGCCACGGCTTCCTGAATTAACCATAAATGTGTAATAGGACTCCATTTTGTGACTGATGTCATAAACAATGAAATTCAACAATAGCAATTTAAATTTTAAATTTAAATTTTTATATTTTCAGACTTATTTGTCTTTTAATAAAGTTGGACAAAATTGGATATACATATCCTTAGTACTGGAAAATTTGTTTTGGATGGTGATATTTACAAATTTACGTTTTCCAGCTTTGAAGTTATACTTAAGTGATAAATATCGATATTGATAAGATCGAGTTGAGTGAATTGACACGATCTATATCTCTTATGATAAATATAAATATACGGTAAATGCTGATGAAATCAATGTATCGCTTAGTCAGTATATATATATATTTTCATTGAGGTTTCCGGGGATGGGTTCTATGTTATTAGTAGTTCGGGTTTCTGCGCGTGGATTTTTGAGGTGGAAGAAAACCTGAAAAATCCATGCGGAGAAACCCGAAAAACTAGTAATAACATATATATATATATATGCCATAAAAAGTATGTATTTCCAACACAATTGTGTCCCCTTTGTCATTTTGTCTAATAAATTGATTCTTGTTATATTTATAAATGAATTCCCTTGATACAAGCACTGTGGGAGAAAATCTTATAAATAAATCAACGAGTGTGCCAGTGAGCAACCTGAGCACTTACAAGTACAAATACATTTTTTAAATGTTGTTTTAAATTTAGACAGGAAACAAAAATGAGAAATATAAGAAATTAATTCAAGACCATAAAAATACAAAATTAATTATATATATTTATATGTATATTGTTTATAATAACTACCTATTTATTACTTATTAAAAATATGATTTCTGAAAATGCTAAAAATTTATTCATTAAATTTTTGTAAGAATATATAAAATAAAAAAAAGAAAGCCATTGCAAATTACAACCTTTAAGATAATACAAAACTTAAGAATATTCGGTAAAACTACTTAAGTCTTTTGCGCTTTTCATTTTAACTTAATAGTCATAATTTCTGGGATGAATTTGGCCTTTTTTTTAAAGATGTTCCCAGTCAAAAACCCTTAAAGAAAAATATGAACTCTTAAATCAATCGGTATTTGTAATAAAAGAGGATATGAACCATTCTTCCGAAAAATGATTTTTTTGAAGGAAAGATATCTTTATACCAAAGACCCACATACTGCGTAAAAATAGGATTCCATGAAGTAACCTGAATTGGAGAAATGGACAGTCTAATATCCTAAACTTTGTAAAAAGGTGACATGTGCTGCACATGCTACCTGTCACTCTGAGGCTGTTCAGTGCCTGTCATCTGATTGGCAATTCCAGTCCCTTCTACCCTTTGTTAGTTGTAAAAAGCATTTACTTTGCGACATACAACCGACCCTGAGGAAACCAATGGTTCTTTGCACTGGATTGCCGGACCAGCCAGCATACAAGATAGGAATGGTCCTAATCAATGAAATTGGAAAATACCTCCAGTAGATGCTGAAGCAGCACATGAACTTTTACTCGTCTGTAATGCATTGGCCAACCACTAGTGTAAAAGAATTTGAAGAATTAGAAAAATTTTATTCTAGTGACATAAATATGGGAGAAGTGAAAAATGAATTGGAATAATGTATTTCGTGAAAATGAAGTCTTTGGAAGGATTATTGATTTTATCTCGTCAGAACAAAACCCATGGTAATATCTATAAAAAAGAGTTAGGACGGAGACAGATCTACGATGGACTAGGGAGTCGAGAGTGTCAGTTAATGTAGGATCGCCTACTAGTCTGATAGCTCGCCTCTGAATTGCATCCAATGCTTGGAGGCTCCTCTCCACAAATGCGAGCAATATTCGAGACAGGGGCGAATTTGAGGCTTGTATAAGGTAAGAAGTTGAGTGGGTGTGAAAAAGCATTTGGTCCGAAAAAGAAAGCCAAGCTTACATGCTGCAGATTTTGCTATGGGAAGAAAAACTTAGCGGAAACATTGATGTAGATATGTGCGAGTGGTGGATGGTATGAGAGAGACAATCCGAGAAAATGAAAGAAGAGTCGAATGAAAATAGAAAAACGGGAAAGAAGAAGGGAAGACAGAAGAAATAAAACAGAATTATGATTTGAAAGAAAGTGACCTCATTAAACAAGAGATGAATAAAAACAAACGATTTGCAATATGTATATTAAATTCCTTAAAGAAAATGGACGAGAAATGTTGAGCGTGAAAATTTAAAATAGGGATAAAATCAATGTATAAAACATGGTACAAGGCAAAATCAAATCAATAAATTTCTATTTAGGTATATATATGTTTATTTGTATCAAGCAGAGGACAACCTCATTGATTTCTCTTTATGAATCAACAACTCTGATACACTTTGTAAAAAAACAAAAATTAAATATTTTATCTATGTTGTGACATATATTGAAAAATTGAATGCTAAAAACTAGTTTTTAAATTATGAAGATAAATGATTACTCAATTCACTGAATTGCAAATATGAAAAAAAAATATTGTAATTTATACTAATGTTATTATCGTAATAGAAGTTTTTTTTACACGCTTTTATTTGTAGTTTGTTTTACTTTTGTAATTTTTTAACATTGGTATATTTGTAATGTTTTATTTTATTTTTCGATTATTTTTCCTTTTAATTTTCTATGTCCATTATAATATAATCAAAATTTCAATATTGTAGATATTTATTTATATTTTTAACTTTCTAAGTAAAATAAAATGGGAGAGGAAGAGGCACAACATAAACTCTTTGTCTAGGACCCCATAATATTATGTATTTGTGAGAGTTTTTTGGAATTTTGTGAGGGCCTCTAGCAGTAACAAAACTCATTAATTACACTTGGATTATATGTGGCTATACATATAATATCAAGTACCGAGTTTCACTTAGTAATTTTATTAATCTAATTATTGTTTATTTAATCAACCATATGATTTGTTTTGATTCAACTACATGATTCATAATTTTTCAACCACCTATTTATAATTGGTTCAATTAAAAATTAACCAATAACCTGTTTGTATATTTTGAAATAAATTCTTGATTATTTTCTATTCTAATAAATTGATAATGTTTTTTATAAAAACAATCATAAAACGTTTATTAATAACACTGCCCAACAATGAAAATGCCCCGGGCTCAAAAATAGATGATTCTTATGTATTTCCCCCTGCTGAATTCAAAAATCAACATAAAAATTACGGATTAGCTCTTGTTTTGGAGATATTATCGATCAAAACACCGAAAAATGCCATTTTGGCCTATTTTCGAGTCCCAATAGATATTAAACACCAAGATTTGAAATCAAAATATTTTATTGGAGTAATTAGAAAACAGCTTCCTCTTTGATTTCCAAATTAGCACTAGTTTGTAGCTCAATTAGAACTCGAGTTTTTACTTAAAAACTAAAACTACATGATTATAAAGGATAATAAACATAAATAAAAACATATGGTCTTAGTTTTTTAGTTATAACTCGAGTTCTAATTGAGCTAAAAACAAGTGATGATTTTAAAATCAAAGAGAAAGCTGTTTTCTAATTACCTCAATAAAATATTTTGATGAAAGATATTAATTTGCCGATGGTAATAGATTCAAATTTACTAGAAAATCATGGTGTCATCTATTAAATCCGATGGAATGGAATATTTTCAATTATATGTCAGAGGGGTTGTTTTTCACCCCCTCGGGAATCGAACCCGAGTGCCAGTAACAGCAATCCGGGCCATCTGGCTCACCTGCGGGATACGATATTTTACGCGTTTACATATGTCAGAGAGGTTCGTATCCCGCAGGTGAGCCAGATGGCCCGGATTGCTGTTAATGGCACTCGGGTTCGATTCCCGAGGGGGTGAAAAACAACCCCTCTGACATATAATTAAAAATATTCCATTCCATCGGATTTAATAGATGACACCATCTTATGATTTTCTAGAAAATATTTTGATTTCAAATCTTGGTGTTTAATATCTAATAGGTCTCGAAAATAGGTCAAAATGGCCTTTTTCGTTGTTTTTTATTATTATTATTATATCCACTACAAAAGCAAATTTTATACCGAATATAGGTACTTTTCCTTTATTTTGGTGCCCAATTAATAGAAAAATCTTGAAATAAACCTTAAGACAAGGAAAAAAAAATTTGTAGAGTTGTATAATTCAAACGTTTCGGGATAAAAGATATATTATTAGAATTACTTGAAATGATAAGTCGGTTAAAAATAATCTTGGAGAAAAATCACCTACGCAGTCCATAGTATGTTTGGATAAAAAATGAGTAAGGAAACCTTTTAATATCTCCTGTAAATTTTAAATTTTTTAACATATCCTATTTTCACAAATGCCGATTCAATTTTGAAGTCAAATTTTTTTTGATAGGTAAGAATTGTTAATGCTTATAAAAAGATTCCTTTGACTTCAATAGGGTGAATATGCGTGTGGTTGAGAACTCATCAGATAGATTAATTAAGTAATTTTACCAGAAAATTTTCAACATCACAACCTAAAAGAATATAACAACAGCAAAATAATTTATTTTATTCTTATAGTACCTATATCCATATTTAATTTATTTTTTATTAATTAAAAAATGTACGAAAGAGTGTTTTAATCATAAATTATAAATAGATTTGCTTTCTTTTTTATATTATGATTGATTTCATTCCTATTAAAAATAGCTTAAATTCTTATATAAAAATACTATAAAAATATCTATCTAATATATTCTTAAACTTTATTTATTTATTTTTTATTTTTTTTTTTTAATAAATAAAAATAAAAATGTTATGATAAAATCTTATACCTTATTTTTATTTCCATATATTATATACTTATACCTAATTAACTGATACGTATAGTATAACAATCATTATGGATGTATCCCATTGAGTCCATCCCACCGTGGATAAGGAGACATGGTATTTTATCTTGGTCTTTCTTATCATATGATTCATCACAATTTCCATTAGAATTATTTTTTATTTCACAGAATGTGAAGGCGAAGTCCAGACGTGGCGCCGGACATTCTAATCCGATTGTTTCAATTTTGGCCCATTCTAGATTTTCTTTGGAAAAAAAAAAATTAATTTAAATAAATTTGTTAAGGCTGATTGTTAAATTAATTAATTTTATTCTGTGTGGTTATTTAGTAATTTATAAATAAATATATTTTACCAGCATTAGCACATTGCCCGGAATGTTTAACCCCAAAACGTTGTATTTATTTCAGTTAATGGGCATATGCAAATACCCACAACCCATTGGGAGTGAAATTTAAATACTCACATATGCTGTGAATATTTTGTATGGCTCACAAATCGGAAAATAATCAAAGCGCAGAGGGTGCCCAGGCCAAGTTAGAGCATTAGCTTGGCCGTACAGACGCTGTACTCTATTTACACGAACCATTTCGAGCCAATTTCGACCCCCCTGCAGCTCAGAACCCGTTTGTGATACAGAGCTGAAATTATACACATGTAATTATGTAATCCATCTTGAGGAGAGTACCAAATTTCAATAATATAGCTTAAATAGATTCTGAGATATGGACCTGAGAAAATAGCTAATTTTGGCACTCACTGACAGGTCATCAAAACCTCTAGGGTACTTCCAATCATTCCAGCATCATGAAATTTCGCCTGCTAGTAGAGTTTGGGACACAAGCAAAGGAAAAATTCCAAAAATTCAAACTTTCCATCTTTCAACCCCTTCAAAATGGGGGGAGGGGGCAAAAATGAAAATTCTAGCCCGTTGGACCAAACTCAACCAAATTTTGTATGCATATTCTGTGGGCCCCCAGAAGGCTAGAAATGCAAAAACTAACCACCCAAAATGGGGGGGGCAAAAATTAAAATTCTATCCCTTTGGACCAACGGACTTCCTCATAGCCTACAAAAAGAAGAGAAATCTCAACCAAAACATTCTGTGAAAAAACAGGCCAGGTTCGAAAAAGTAGTGAAATCTAGTGAGTAGCCAAGTTAAATTCGGCAAGAATAATTAGCTAGAGAAAATAGTAGATCTCTCAACTTAATTATTCTTGGCGAATTTAACTTGGCTACTCACTAGATTTCACTACATTTTCGAACCTGGCCTGTTTTTTCACAGAATGTTTGTTGGCTTACTGTAAGTGACCAAACGCCTGTAGCCCCAACGTGTTTTTAATATTTATGGTCCAGCGATCGAAATAAATACTCCCAACGTCTAGTAGTTAAATATTTTGGGCAATGAGCGAATTCAGCAAACACATCTAACATTAAAAATGTGGTTTTCATCAAAAAATTTGAGTATGTTATAAATTAATAACCTTATATATAAATAGACGAAGTTAATATTATTACTATTATTGATTGGAGAGTATAAATAAGGCGCTTCTTTAGTAAATACTATTAAAAAAAAAAAGACTGGAACTCAGCAATGCCATCCACACTCAGCCTATGGTTCAGTAAAGGAAGATATGAATTTTATTTTAATGTTGAAGGTAAGTTGATAAAAACATTTTTTTATTCATTAGAGGACAGATATATAGATGGATAGCGAGTAAGTGGGTTCAAAACTAGGGCGACAAAATAAAAATAATAAGTTAATAAAATTTTAAAAGACATATTTAACGGCCCTCTCTTGAAAGAGTGCTCGAAAAAGAAAAAAATTTATCAAAACTTTTTAGTTTGGGAAGGTGCAACAAAATTGTTTTTGTCTTTTATTATTTAAATATCTTAGGATTATCAAACTTTAAATTTATGAAAAATTTCAAGCTTTAACTGTTTTGATTTAGACGGTAGAGAATTTTGACTGTCATCGGAATCTTCTACTAAGGATTCATTTGTTGTTTTATCTTCAAAGAAAGTATGGAGTAAGAGGTACAAATAAATACTATTTGTTGCGACTTCGAGATAGAAGAGTCGCCATCTAAAATATACTGGTATCGAGTTTTTAAGACCTTTCTCTTTTAAGAATCTTGTCTGTGTGATAAGAGTTATTATCTGTATCTCCTGATGATGGGTTGACAGCCCGAAATATTGAGAAAACTCTCTCTCTCTCTCTCTTTCTTTTATTTCTTACACGTGAAATAAATGACCTACTGAATAACTCATAGTAAATAATAATCTGACCAAAAACATAAATGTGAAAAAGGGGCCAAGTTCGGTACCCACGGCTTCGCCGACAAAAGAGTTGAGATCCAAACGGGTACCAAGTTCCATAGCAGTTGCTTAAATCATAGCTATAGGGATGAACAACGATCTTCAATTGATTTAAAAGAAAATTTGTTACGTTCTTTGATATTAAATTTATAACTCTGCAAGATATAATAGTCAATAAATTACGTTTGACATGATGATATTTAATACAAGCTTAAAATTTATCTAGTTGTTCTTATTTTATACTACAAACAATTTAGGTGGATATAAAACTTGCCAAGTTATAAATTTAATATCAAAGAACGTAAGAAATTTTCTTTTAAATCAATTGAAGATCGTTGTTCATCCCTATAGCTATGATTTAAGCAACTGCTATGGAACTTGGTACCCGTTTAGATCTCAACTCTTTTGTCGGCGAAGCCGTTTGTAACAAACTTGGCCCCTTTTTCACGTTTATGTTTTTGGTCAGATATCATTAATTTTTGAAAAGTTTTATCCTTTAATTTATCTAAATAATTACATTTAAACATTTATATTAATAATAATAAAATATTTCTCATAAAATATCTGTTAAAAACCCGGTCGGTTTTTCATAAATTTCACCCCTTCATTTCGGACCCCGAAGAAGGGAAAGTTTCGGTTTTTCAATTTCCTCCTTTATTAATGTTCCAAGGTTTATAAGTATGCCAAATTTCAGAATTCTAGCTAGATTGTATTTTCACTATAGGTATGCTAATTAAGCCTATAATCAATTTCACCCCTTCATTTTAGGTCCTCAAAAAGGGAAAGTTTCGCTTTTTCGATTTTTTCCTTTAATTGTAGCCCAAACTCTACCAGTATGACAAATTTCGGCATTCTAGGATCAGCGGAAGTACTCTAGGTTTTTGATATGTCAGTGAGTGAGTCAGTGTTAAAAATGGCACTTTTTAGAGCTTAATAACTCAAGAACTATATTAGAATTATTCATGAAATTTGGGATTCTAGGTGTTCTAGTGGGTCTTATTAGGCAAGCAAAATTTCAAGTGTGTAAGTCTAATAGTTTTTGAGTTATGGGGGGGTCGAAAGTAGCTTGAAATGGTTCTTGTAAATGTACACATGGCTGGTGCGTAGCCGTTTTTCCGAACTTGGCTGACACACTACCGTGTGTCTAGATTTTCCAAATAATATTTTTACTTTTCTTTTATTAAAATATGTTTCACCTTGCACAAACACCAGACTCTCTAAAATTATTAAGAGCAATGAATCATGATTAATCATTTCTGTCAATTTTTGAATACGTGACAAGTGAAGCGTCGTCAAAAGTAAACAAATAGGCTCGTGTTTCGCTTGGGAATCATTTTTTATTACCTATATACCTACCTATACAATACGACTATTTGATTTAATCAAGTATGTATTAACTTTTTTGTAACAAGACAACTTATTATAAAACATAAGAATTTAAAACAAAAGCAATCGCAAAATTAATGGTAATAAAATATTTTACTTGCTCAGAAACAGATCAAATAAGCTGACGTGTTCTGATGTGGCCATCCACTTGACTTTACCATACAACCTGGCCTCTCACTTATATTTAATATTTAATTAAATTATTTATAATCATGTAGGGGGGTTAGTTTTTGCATTTTTAGACTTCTGGGGTCGCACTGATTATGTATACAGAATTTGGTTGAGTTTGCTCAAATAGCCTAGATTTTTAATTTTTTAACCCCCCCCTCCACCCCCCTTAATTTTGGGTCGATATGCACCAAAATCTAATCAGCTCTTAATCTCAATGAACCAAAACTACGTGTGAAATTTGGTTTCGATATTCACACTAGTTTTTGAGCTAGCTCGTCCACAAAAATTTGGTAACGCACAGACTAACGGACAGACAACTAGACAACCAGACAGACTAACTAACTAACTAACAGACATTTTGACAAAACAATTATTATCTCGAAAATTATAATTTTTTCGATGTTAACTTATTAGAGCTTTTTTGTAGAGCGAAATGCCATGGTTTCGTTTTTTTAATCAAAATAGTTTCAGCGGTTTTTGAGATATTTCGAAAAAAAGAAAGAAAAAACCCACTTTTTTCATGCACTATTACAATACTTGACCATACCCTCTATGGTAAAGTAAAAATTTAGTGTAACCTAATACTCGACGTGGCTTTACCATATACCTAGTTGGGCCTTCTCGAATATTTATATCTTATCTTTATTACACAATAAATAAATACATATATGTAATTGTAATCAAGCAAAAAATACAAAAAATAACTTAAAAAATGTTAAAATTATTTTATTAAAAAAATGAGCAAAATCCCAGTGTTAACGCCTTCAAAAAATATTTCTAGAGCAAACATCGTAAAAATAATATTTTAAGAGAATAAAAAAAGGCAACATTAAATCATGAGAACCAAAATCTAATTAGGCCTTAAGCTCACTCTAAAACTTAATAATGAAAATTCATTTTGATTTTTTTGAGTTAACAAAATTTGGCCATTCACTCAGGTCACAGATATCATATTTTAACAAAATAATTTATTAGCTAATATCAATCAAAGACTTTTTGTATGCCTTAACGCGGCCATAATGATTAACTTTAATTAGTTTTAGCCGTTTAGAGATATAACGAAAAAAAATAAGAAAATAATTTTTTCTTGTACGATCACACACAGTATAATAAAGCGAATGGTAAAGAAAATAAACTGATGATGTGGCAATTCTTATAACTACTTTACCATACATCTGTATCTCTTATATCTAATATTTAATAAAATAATTTACGAATTTTTATTATTTATTAAGTATTTAGTTGTATTTATAATTTCATATTAAAACATGAATAATAAATGTATTAACACTGGCTTTGTATATCATATAATTTCATGATTTCTAATTAAAGAATAATGACTCTTTTATTTATTATAGAACCTTTTTATAGGAATTTCATTTTTTTTTTTTTATATTTTGAAAATTTTATAATTTTAATTCTTTAAGAACCCTCCCCTCGCTAAATTTTGAGTAGTTTCATGTTTCAACCAAAATTTAATCAGCTCTCAATCTCAATACAAAAAAACTACATGTGAAATTTCGTTTTGATATTCACTGTAGTTTGTGGGCCAGAGCGTATACAAAATTTAGTAACGTACTAACAGACATTTTGAAATTAATATCTCGAAAAAAATAATTTTTTTGATGTTCACTCTATTCTTGTAGACCAAATCGCCATGTTTTTGTTTAATTTTTTTTTATCTAAATAGTTTAAGCCGTTTTTAAGATATTTCGAAAAAACGAAGAAAAAACAACACTTTTTTCAAGCATGTTTACAATACTTGACTATACTCTGTATGGTAAAGTAAAAAGTTAACGTTTTTATAGTTATGAGCCATCTATCAAGAAAATAGAAAATTATGAAATTTCCAAATAATATTAAATTAAACTAAAGAAGTTCCGTATATTTTTTTAAACGAGAGAAATTTTACTAAAATACATAGGTATATTCTTTATTTTGAATATACCGGGTGAGTTTTTTTTATCTTGAGACAGTCTTATAACTCAAAAACAATGCATTATATGGAAAAAAGTTTAAAATAAAAGTTTATTTATATCGAGGGTGAAACTAAACTACGCTATTGTTTGTCGACCTAGAACAAGCTTTCAAGGGTATTTCAAGGTCAACTTTTGTTTTTTAAATGAAAACCTATATTTTTCTTTATACATTGCCTAAATTTACAAAAAAAGCTGAACAACTTTTATTAGAACTATTTTTTTATACATCAAATAAAAAAATATTAAATCAATTAGATCTAAAAAAATTATCCAAATAATAATTATTCTTAACAATTATTCAACTTAATTATCAAATAATAATGATCAAATATTTAATTATTAAATAAATAATTTAATAATTTTCCGACTATGTTCTGTGACATTCCAGAGTGTATCGCAAATCTTCTGGTTGAATTGCAGTTTCAATTTCCTTATTTATTTTAACAGATTTAAAACACGATAAAATGAAGCTTGTGAGGGTGTATTCCTATTAGGAATTCGCTCGGCATCCATTTCAATGGCATTCCCAAAATACTTCTTTCACATTCACCATAAATTAAGACAATTTCAATTTTGTCTTCAACAAAAATACTCCATTTTTATTATGGTAATACAATATAACTATCTACTGGATTGTCACGAGAAATAAACTTTTTTAAACTCAAGAATTTTAAGTAGTTCTATTAAGTAGAAAATAATCTCTTAAATCTGAGTATAATGAAGTTTTAAGATCATTATAAACAATTATTTTCATTGTTGTGACTTTTCAATTTAATCATTATTTATTAATTAATTAATTATTTAATCATTATTATTTGATAAAGTTAAATAATTGTTAAAAATAATTATTAAGATTTTTTTTTGAGATTTAATTGATTCATCTATTTTGTTTATTTGTTGTCGTATAAAAAATAGTTCTTATGAAAGTTGTTCAGTTTTTTTTGTAAAATATGGTAACGCAAATAAAAATATAGGGTTTCATTTAAAAAACAGAAGTTGACCTTAAAATAACCTTGAAAGCCTGTTCTGCATCGAAAAACAATAGCGTAGTTTAGTTTCCCCCTCGATATAAATAAACTTTTTTTCATATAATACATTGTTTTTGAGTTATAAGACTGTCTCAAGATAAAAAAACTCACCCGGTATATTTTCTTTGCATTGAATATTTTATTTGACCATATATTTATTTATTAATTTCTAAGTTTGTGATTCGAGCAGCTATTTCCTCGAATAAAGTATTCACTGGGGGATTTTAACTTTAAAAATACCGTTGAGTGGATTGCCAGGCGAATGATGAATCATTCAGTGAGCGTCGCATAAATAAACGAAGCCACCTGGTCTCTGGCTGGTCCGGGTGCTTGCTTCTTTCAGAGGGTGAGGGGGCGGGGTGCTGGGGGGTTGGCGCCCCTCACCATACCAAGCACAACAACAACAGTTGTCTGTCAATTAGCCAACCGTCTTATTCTTTGTTCATTAATTAGATTTACATATCTAAAAACTAGATATGGCCACAGGCAACTTGGAAATTTGTTTTTAATATTAAGTATAGGGTCTTTGTCTAATATTCCTCTTGAATATAATCGATTTGCAGTAAGGAGTGGAGTGGCTTTTCTTTACAATCGCTAATTTCAAAAATGAATGTGATTTTAATTTTTGATAATAATTCGCAAATAGAATTTTTTATTGAAATTTTCATAAATCTTTGGAATATAAGATCGAGAATATTTTTTCTTTTAAAATGGGCATATTTGTATTTTATAAAGCAAATAGATATTTGATTTTCGCAGATAGAAATTTTTGAAAGATAACTATATAAAATGTAGGTTTGAAATCTTAACAAGAATTTTTTTAATTAGGCTCATTTACAACCAGATTTAACGCTCAACTGATTTCTACCCTAACGCCCTTTCGGCCCCTCGAATACGGCTCTCATCTATGGAGAGTAGCCTCTAAATATTCTCTTGCTACCCTTGATGCAATTCAGAAACGAGCCGTCAAGCTAATTGACGATTCTACCCTCACCGACTCCCTCGATTCGCTGGCTCATCGAAGAAATGTCTCTGCCCTTTCCCTTTTCTATAGCTACTATCACGGCAGGTGCTCTGATGAGATAAAATCAATCATTCTCCCTAAAGCATGCTTTGCACGTAGCATGCGTTTTGCCGACTCCCAACACTCTTTCGCGGTCAAATTAGAAAAGTGCCGGACCACTTCATTCGCCAATACATATATCCCCATGACCTCAAGGAACTGGAACTCTCTCCCAGCCTCCATCTTTCCCAGCACCTATAATCTTCAAACCTTCAAAACCGGAGTGCATAGACACCTACATCTACACCCTCTCACTTAATCAACTTTCCCTTCTCTTCGGTAATGCAAGGGTCTTTCGAGATCCATAGGAGCTGCATCTTTACTGGTGCACCCCTTCTTGCATTCGATTGCATTAAAAAAAAAAAAGATAAACGAACCCTTACTTGTAAAAGACGCCATCCGCCCTTTTCAGTAACCCATGGACCAAAATTATATGACTTGAGGAAATACATCGTAAATTCAAGTAATGACAATGTGAGAAATTAGCCCGGAACTAATGTTTTTAAACGTGGAATTTTCCATCTATAGTCACGTGATATTTCTCCCCACTACCCTTAAAGAAATCATGTCAGCAGAACACTTGCAATCTGACTAGCAAACGGACAGCAGTCACACGCACAGATTCAAACTATACGTCATAGATTCAACCCCTTAACGAATAACGAACTCTCTCAAACGAATTACGATAATACAATTATGCCTTTATAATTAACGCCCTTCGAATGAAAGTTGTCATTCACCTGTATAAAGAATAGTATACCTGTCAATAAATATTTTATCTAAGTGAACCCAAACGTTAGGGATTAGTGAAGAGTACAGATCCCACATAAAATTATGATTTTTTTTTAATATAAATATTAATATACCATATCTATGCAACATTTCTATCACTATTTCCATTATCATATCAAGTAACTGATGGAAAGCTGGGTTTTATGGAGTAATATAGCATTTTTAAATTAAAACATTCAAAAAGGCCGTATCAAAGATCTAATTAAGATATAAGATGTGGTTGATTACATTTTAAAAGAAACCATCTAGCTTCTGGTTCGATAGGCTTGCTTAATTCAACATGAAATCGAACACATGTAGGTAATTAGTTGTTTGACACCGTCTTTTTGAATTGTTTAATTTAATTTTAATGTTGTCAGCGATAAAGGATTTTGTATTTTAAAAGTCATGTCTTCCAAAAAGGTGCGCTTTTACGGAATTATATTTTCAAATAAATAAAAGTATTTATATTAAGTAGAAGATTAAGATTAAGGTAGTTCTTTCACAAATGCAAAAATTAAAGAAGTCTTTGAAACTTGGAATATAAGTCATTAAAAGCATAATAAATACACTGTTAAAATTTGAAGACGATTTACCACACCAAACATTAAATAATTGCAATTAAAAATGAATTTTTTTACATATGGTAGATTGGGAAAGGGTGGGAAAATGATCATTATTTTATTTTTTTTCAATGAAGGACTTTCACCATCTTGATGAAAAACTAATATTTGTTAGAATAAAATATTTGGAGTAATTTAAAAAAAATGAAATTATTTACATCGTAGTTTTGATAAAAAATAAAAAAACATATTTAGGCGATTATTTTTAGTGGAGAGGATATAAGATCAATGGCTTGGAAACGATCCATTCATAAAGAGGATATAGTAGTGTGAGAAGTACAGTCACGTTAAAAAAATATAACCTAAAATTTTAACACCGTTCATATTTATAGAGTGGTTGTGAGGACAAAACTTTTTGTGTGGATTGCGAAAGAACTACCTTAAGTTGATTTATACTAATACCTAATAAATATTTATAAATAGATTAGTGTATTATATGTAAATTGATATATAAATAAATAGATAGAGATTTCAGATTAAGAAAAAAAATTATTTTAAAATTTAATAATAAATTTCAATTCAAGACCTAGATCGAATTGCCAGAGGTCGTTGAGTGAGCCATCAGTTCCAAATCCTCCAAATAAATAGAGTTTCGAGCCATAAATGACCGCTCCGTGACTTGCGCGGCCGCATGGCTTTGGACTTGTCTCTATCAAATTCCAAACCCCAGATTCCAAGTCTAAAATACGCATGTCGTCGAGAAAAGTGTGATTTACCAAACCACCATGACAGTACACCTGCAAACAAAGTAAAACTAAATTAAAAACATGTTTTTATTTTTAAAAATATCAGGTACGGTATATATAGGGTGATTCAAAAATTAATTCCAGTATGGGGATCTCGCTTAGTCTAATAGAATTCGACAAGTTTCGAATTTCTGAGTTGTTCAATAATATAAAAAAAAAATTGATAAAAATAGAATGATTTTCTGGAAAATTCAAAAAAGTGAAAAATGACAAATTTTACGTTCGGTTATAGCTTTTTTATTGATAAATATTTTTCGAATCTGAAAAAAACTTCTTTTTTTTATAAACTTATTAGATTTTTTAAAACTTGATTACTTCATGTCGTTCGCTATTTCTTATGGGTGGAATTTTTATTTTAAAGTACATAAAAAGGTAATACATGAAATGTTGCTGGTTTTTTATTTATTTAAACTATTTACTGTTAATTTTAGAATTAAACATTTTGATATATCAATCAGAAAAATTTTCTCTATCGATTGGTATAGGTTTTATTCATATTATGAATTATGTGTCACCAAGTATAAAGGATTTCTAGTTTTACTGGGCTAATACCTAGATCCATTCAATAATCAACTGCTCCACTTTATGATTAACTTTAGGATCTTGAAATTGAGTGTTTCAAACATGACGTCACCCTCAGTAGTTACTTATTCACAGGCATGTTGTCCAAATAGCTACACTCTGATATATATTGCAGAAATAGAAGGTGAGCTGCACTATATTTCAATTCAAATATATTTTTTCTCCAAGAGATGCACTCAGTTTTTGTATATCCCTAGTTATATAGGTATCGTGAAGAATTTGATTAGAGCCCCGATTGTTGTTTTATATTTGCAATGTTACCAAGTGGTAGATATAATAAGTTTCAATTTAACGTAATAATATCCATTACATAATGTTCCTCGTGCAAATGGAATTTCTGGCCGTTGTCACTGATGTCGTGGGTTAGTTATTTTGGTGCTGGCGCCAGTTGATCTCGACTGACGCAGACTCGTTGGCGGGGTCTCTTTTTCTTTCTTTTCGGCTTCTCGTTTACATTACTACGCCTAATTCTTTTTTAATGATAACTTTTTTTTATATGAACTCGTGAAGGTTATATTTAATAACAATTTTACGTAAGAAAAAGTCTTAATATTATAATGCTAAATTTCTCTCTGTTAATATTTAGTTATAAGGTCATTATTAAGTGATGGTAGATAAAGCGAGAATGAATCAAGTCAGCGTCGTATTTTGGTCCCAAGATGTCTAAGATGTATCATTTCATGTTTTTGAACAAAAATACGCTTACAAGATTAATTCTCGCTGTATTTAAAATAGTTCTATTCTATTTAGCTCCCTAAGCTTTGTGAAATTAATATTAGATTCGAGGAAAAAGTGAAATCTCTTCAAGGCTTGCTAATCTAGAATGTTCAAAATCTAATCAGTTCTTTGTAGTGGAAATAAAGCCATTTTGGCACCAGAGTGGACTTGCAACGAATGAACTATCGAGATGGTCGTAATCTAGATAAATAGACAAAAAAATGAAATTTTAAAATGATTATTCCTCAAGTTTTAGACATTTCTAGTATTTTCAAATTCTAGTAATAAAAAATGTGTGATTTCCACTTCATAAAAGTTATTATTTTAACACGAACCGAATAATTAAATAGTATAAGCTAAAATGATCCGACAGATAGACAGCTGTAGCGATACTAATAGGGTCCCGTTTTCCTTTTTAAACGGAACCCAAAAAAGATAGAATATTCATAAATAACTAAGATGAAATCAGTAATTATATATTAGCATAGTTACATAAAACTAAAATTTAAATTTAAAAAACACAAAAAAAAATCAAAGACCAAAAGCATAATATGATGCATTGAGTAATGATGCATGTAATAAGTATATATATTTTTAAATTAGCTAAGTCAATTTCTTTTTTAATAATGATAAATATAAAATAAAAAATAGATTAATTATATATAGGTATATATAATTGACTTATCCACGTATATGAATATTAGTGTCTGTTATTTTGACAATATAAAAATTTCCTATATTTCGAACAATGAACATATTTTAAATACTAAAAAATACACTTGGCACAGATTTGTATACAAAAAAAATTATACCCCGAAATATCTAAATATGTATAAACAGATTATTTCCCATTTAAAATTCAACCTCTCGATTGTGTGACTTAATGGTATACAAATAGTTCTAATCTGTGCCAAGTGTATTTTTTAGTATTTAAAAGATGTTCATTGTTCGAAATATAGGAAATTTTTATATTGTCAAAATAACAGACACCCTAATATTCATATATGAGGATAAGTCAAAAATTACTTACACTTTTCGTTCTACAACTTTATTAAACTAAGATAGGTATACAACAGATACATTATTTTTCGATATAGTCTCCACCTTTAGCAATGTACTTGGTCCAACGAGCCACAAGCTTCCGGATGCCTTCCTGGTAGGTTTTCGGTTGGTCATGAAGCCACTTTTGCACCGCATCCCGAACGTCCATGTCAGAGGCAAATCGACGACCTCCCAAAGCTTCCTTGTGCGGTCCAAAGAGATGAAAGTCTGAGGGAGCGAGATCTGGGCTGTAGGGAGGGTGTTCCAGGGTCTCAAAGCGTCTCAAAGTTGACGGTCGCCCAGGTCCCTCTTTTTGTGTTACGCTCGTTCGGCCACTTTTAAACATTTCGATCCATAAAAAAACGCTTTTACGAGATAAAGCACTTTCCCCGTATTGTGACAAAAGTCTCCGGTAAATTTCAGCACCTTTTACTCCCTCTGACCACTCCTCGTTGCTCCTCTTTGGTGCAATCTGATAGTGGAGCTGACATGCTTATGCTGTTGTAGCTAGACGACAACTGACGCGATCGTGATTAAATTCCGCACACGTGAGCACAGACGCGCCAACTCATCGCATGCGCATGCGGCCGCCTATAATCTTAGTTTAATAAAGTTGTAGAACGAAAAGTGTAGATAATTTTTGACTTATCCTCGTATTTATATAGCAGTGGCGGCCGGTGACATTTCAATCCTGGGATGCTGTCCAAAAATATAATCCTTCAATGTTTAAAATGTTATTTTATTTTTCGCTCCCTTTTGTAGAATTCAACGATAAACACTGAATTTTTAATTATTTTTCAAATTTAACATTAGATTTTTTATAAAACGATATGAAAATACTCTTGACGTTTTGAAATTTTAAGGATGCGCAGCATTAACACCATCCATAGACCACACGCCACTGATACCATATAGGTATTTATCCCAAATGTTAATAATTAAGGGAAGTTTCGCAGAAATGAAAGATTTAAAAAAGTTGTTGTAAACCTCAATATATTTCGGGTTATTAACTAAATGACTTTGGATGTCCAAAAAGTAAAAATAAATAATTTTTTTGTTTGTACTCCTGAAGATGGGTTAACAACCCGAAATCAGAATACAGGTTGGGGCATAAAGATCTACCACATTTTGAAGAGATATAAAAAAAATGAAAAAATTTAAGTAGATAAAAACTGAATATATTTTTGAAAAGAACATAAAATAAGTTTTTTTTAATGTGTTTTAAACATTGTATCAGACGAAAAAAAGGGGGGAGGGGGGTCAAAAATGAAATTCTAGCCCTTTCGACCAAACTCAATCAAATTTTGTATACATATTTTGTGGGGGGGGGGGGGGGGGCAAAATGAAAATTCTAGCCCTTTCGCCCAAACTATGTATACAACATTTCGTTAGTTTTGCATTTCTAGCCTTCTGGGAGTACACAGAATATGTATACAAAATTTGGTTGAGTTTGGTCAAAAGGACTAGAATTTTTATTTTTGACCTCCCCCCTCTTTTTTGGTCTGATAATGTTTGAAAACACATTAAAAAAAATTATGTTCTTTTCAAAAATATATTCAGTTTTTTTCCAAGTTAAATTTTTTCATTTTTTTATACGTCTTCAAAATGTGGTAGGTAGATCTTATGCCCTTAATAAATAAGATTTTATTTCGAATTGAATTATATGTATAAAAAAAAAGAAATGTACCTTGTTGTGCTTTGCGAGGAGAATGTGTCCCTGTCGGGGTGTCGGGGCTTCCCCGCGGGTGGGTTCAATCCTCCACTGCCGAGAAGAATCCAAGACGTATAGCTGTACGTCACTTATCGGCTCAGGACCACGGGAGCCTCCACCAAGCAAAAAAAGTTCCTTTTGTTTTCCAATATCTAGAAAATCAAAATTATATCAGGTATATTTAATTAAATGTGTATATATAATTTATTAAAATGGAAAATTACAATATTATCAAAGGTCTCAAATGAAAAATATTTTGGTGGTAATTTTTTTTTAATGATATATCAGGTTAGTTATGGAAAATAATTTTTTTTTTTATTATTGTAAATGCAACCAGTCCTAAAATTGAGGTTACAGGTGTAGGACAGATAATAGAATGAGAGATAAAAATATGGAACAGTTTGGTTAATTTTACAGAAGTGGAAACTAAGTTTTACTTCAATTTATCTCTTAGATGGCCCATTACTGGTGCTCTTACCTTAATTGAAAAAATGCCAAAATTCAAAAAAGAGACTTCCATTCACGATGAGAAATAGAGATTATATTTAGAATGTACCAAACCCCTCCCCCTGCTTTTTGCTATTTTATGTACTTTTAGTTTAAGTATTGATGATGCTTAAACAAATTTATAATATATTAGTTTTCTTAAATAAATTAATATATTTTCTACTTAGTATCCTTACTTTTTACTTTTAGTATAATTCGCCTGGAATTTCAGGTTACATCGAGGCGCAAAGTAGCCCAGGGATGATTAAGTAAATGTAAAAGATAGTATTTCAAAGGATATTTCGGTGGATGTTAACTGTTTAGCGACACAGTTGGATTAGAGTTAGAGATATTTGTGGATTCGGTTTTTGAAGGATTGAAGTCAATATAGATTGGGGTAGAATTAGAATTGAAGAATGTATAGAATTTCAGTCTCTAGAGCAGTGATTCTCAACCTTTTTTTAGTCACGGCACACTTTTAATAATTTAAAAATTTGAAAGCACACTAACAATAAAATAAATTAATAGAATTTTATTTGGTTTATTGATTTATGTACCTATAAAATTATCATAGGACATTCTGTATAGTATAAAATGTTTCTACCTCTTTAGTTCAATTGATCAAATACATATTTGGATTAAATATAGTGTTATTTGATAAAGAAATGTAAAAAAAAAAAAAATGTCAATTCGGGCCTAGCACTGGCGGCACACTTCAAGAATCTCGCGGCACACTAAAGTTCCGCGGCACAGTGGTTGAGAATCACTGGTCTAGAGTCTAGACTAGACTCTAGAGCTCTAGACGTTATAAAAATAAAGGAATTGATTTCTTTCTTATTTGACCCCGATGGAATGAATGCAATTGTAAAAAAACTAATTTTAGGTGTTATTTCTAGTAAATACTTAATCAAGAAGAAATAGAAAATGTATCTGATATTGTTTTCTATATATCTATAATGTATTTAAGAATTCTAAATAGATATAGGTACTTGTAAAGGTTACTTACAAAATGAATTAGAATGAGCAGTACGTTCTGTTGGAATCGAGTTCCTTTGGCAAATAGATTGCCATTTCTTGCCATTCAAGGAGTACTCCCAAAGATCAGCCTGGATAAACATTCACAGTTTGTCATCAATTAAATATTATTCAACTATCCGTCTCCAATAAACTCTATCCCAGGGCAACTCAATCTACTCTACACCCACATTCAAGACACTTCATTATCTGAGGAATCTAGTAAGAGCCCTTGCCTTTTTCTTTTTGAACCTCTCCCCCCAAAAAATATATCGACGCTAGTAAGGAATCTTGCTGTATCTCGAAAAAAGGAACTTTACAGAGGAGTCAAAAAAGGATTTAAAAGAGAAAGTTATATAATTTGTTTTATACTGGTCAAACACGGACGAGGTATGAATGTTACTAAAAAATTTGGACGATTAGGAATTTTGATATCTATTTAATCCAGGAAAGTAGAGGATTTCGATCTTTTTTCAACATTTATTCTACATTTAGTGGAAATTTTTTTTTAATTTTTAACGACGCGTATTTAAATAAAACCTCATAGTAGGATAACGAGACCCAGACTACTAGACGCAGTTTTTTTTACTGATTCTAATGATAAATAAAAGTGGTATTCGTATATTTTTGAGATACAGCAAAATTGCTTTCTAGCTTCGATATATATACTATATGTTGCAGTATAAACCCGTTTTTTTAGTAAGAACGGGTTCTTACTAGTTAAAACGCGTTTCACTGAATATCTTTGTGGCAACTAGAGTTTACTGATGTTGGTTGAGTTTGGTTCAAAGGACTAGAATCTTAATTTTTGACCTTCCGCCTCATTTTGGGTGTGTATGGGTGTTTATTTTCAAAAAGTTTTAAAAAATGTCAAAAATTACATCCTCTACAACTTTGTTTCTAATTTTTGACATTTTCGTTCAAAAAATTCCTTACCAATTCCTCAAAATATTCCTCACCAATCCACCGATTCCTCTCATCTAAGCCCTCTTCCTAAGATTCTCCCAGAAATTCTATTTCCTCTAATTTTATAATGAACTTTTGTTAGAAAATATAAAATTATAATTAAGCTTATTAGTCGGACTGATTAATTAGATCTGTTTAATAATTCTCTTTAACAAGTTAAGATTGCTAATGGTGTTCTTTTAGATTTCTAACTAATATAAAATGGATCTCATTTTAAAGATGAAAATTTATTGAAACCAAAAACATGACTTTCAATGGCAATTTCGATTTATAAAGTCTATTTAACAAGTGTTAATTTATTAATTTATTTTTTTATTGCATCTGAATCCAGTTCAAGAGTGAATGATCACATGCTCCCCTTTTCCTTTTATTGAATTGGAATGTGAAGGGGTAGAGAGATGAATAGGTAGGTAGGGTACCATGGTACCATGTACCTACCTTATTTCCGTCCATGTTGGCGCCTCCCCAGACGCATAGCTTGGGTTCGGGGACCCCTTCGGGTGAGAGAACCTCCTCGAGCCAGGTGGCGTGTTCGTAACGCGGGGGCAGGTGTTCGGGGCCAGTGGTCTCGTCCAGAAAGAGCTGCCCGGCGTTTTTCTCCAGCGCCAGCTCCAGGCGCCACACCTCGCCGAAGACCTTCTCCGGAGTAGCGCCGCCCACCAACAACACCTGGACACCAACACCAACACATTCAACTCAGCTCTCACACACACAATTCGAAAACATTCGATTCTTGTCTTTCTAGAAGTACCTGGGAGACCCATGCTTTCGTCGGTAATTTTTTGTTTTAATTATTGTTTATTTAATCAACCGCTTGTTTTGTTTTGTTTTGATTCAACCACATGATTCATTTTATCAACCGCCTGTTAATAATTATTTTAATTTAAAAAAACTATCCAAATATTTTTTCCCTAAATTGAGACCTGGTTCATAGAGAGAAACAAAGAGGTTGTCCTCTGCTTGATGCAAATAAACATACACACATTTTTTATATGGTATTAATTATTTTTTAGGGAAAGTTTATTATATTTTACAATTTATAAAATAAAGAAATTAAGATGATAAATCATCCTAAATGTATTTTGTAATGGAAATTCGTCTTTTGTTAGGATTCACCTTTTATATTTATCAAATAAATGGGGTTTTGAAAATTCATGAATTGTTAAAATTCCTCTCGAGTTCTTGGATAATTGCAATTTTTTTGGAAATTTCAGGAAATAAAGAGGATGGGCCCCTAGATTTTAGAAAAATATAAAATCTTGAAAAATTTCTAGGGGTCAAAGTTATGGGGGGGGGGGGGGTTTCTAAAAATATCTACATAGCTAAATGACGCACTTTTAATCACAGTAGAAATTTGAAATTTCATCTTCTTAAAGAAGGTTATAACATCAAGAAAAATCGGAAATTTTATATTTTTTTGTAGGGGTCCAATTTATGGGCAGAAATTTGAAAAAGGGGTATAGATTACACATAATTTAATGAAGCACTTCCTATCATAGTAAAAAAAATTAAGGTTTAATTAATCTCGAACAACTATTAATCCCATCCCGAGACGCTACCCACTAAGGCCACCCAGGCACGTCTTTACAGCTCGTATATATATATATATATATATATATATATAAAGGTTGGCAACTAAGTAATTGCGGATTTCACTCATAGATGGCTTCAGTTGAATTTTTAGGTTTGCTGGCGTAGTCCAAATGTAAAACACATTTTGTTATTTGATAGTTGGCAATTCAGCTGTCAATCAGTAAAAAAAGTTTTTTGATCGGTTGCGTAGTTTTCGTTTGGCGTTCGTTGAAAAATGGAAAATCAAAAGGAACATTTTCGTCATATTTTGCTTTTTTATTTCCGCAAAGGGAAAAACGCATCGCAAGCATGTGCTGTTTATGCCTTAAAAGAACGGCAGTGTTAAAATTGGTTTGCCAAATTTCGTTCTGGTGATTTTTCACTCAAAGATGAAAAACGCTCTGGTCGTTCAGTTGAAGTTGATGACGACCTAATCAAAGCAATAATCGATTCGGATCGTCACAGTACAACACGTGAGATTGCAGAGAAGCTTCATGTATCACATACATGCATTGAAAATCACTTAAAACAACTTGGCTATGTTCAAAAACTCGATACATGGGTTCCTCACGAACTGAAAGAAACGCATTTAACGCAACGCATTAAGAGCTGCGATTTGCTAAAGAAACGTAATGAAAATGATTCATTTTTAAAACGACTGATAACTGGCGATGAAAAATGGGTTGTTTACAACAATATCAAGCGGAAAAGATCGTGGAGCAGGCCAGGTGAACCAGCTCAAACAACATCAAAAGCTGGTATTCATCAAAAGAAGGTTTTGTTATCAGTTTGGTGGGATTACAAAGCAATCGTCTACTTTGAACTCTTACCACCCAACCGAACGATCAATTCTGTTGTCTACATTGAACAACTAACGAAATTAAACAATGCAGTTGAAGAAAAGCGGGCCGAATTGACAAATCGAAAAGGTGTTGTATTCCATCATGACAATGCAAGGCCACACACATCTTTGGTCACTCGGCAAAAATTATTGAGCTTGGTTGGGATGTTTTGCCACATCCACCATATAGTCCTGACCTTGCACCATCTGATTACTTTTTATTTCGATCTTTACAAAACTCCTTGAATGGTAAAATTTCAATAATGATGATGATGTCAAATCGTACCTGATTCAGTTTTTTGCTAATAAAAACCAGAAGTTTTATGAACGTGGGATTATGATGCTGCCTGAAAGATGGCAAAAGGTCATTGATCAAAATGGGCAATACATTACAGAATAAAGTTATTTAGTTCCATGAAAGAATTGTCTTTGATTTTCTAAACAAAATCCGCAATTACTTAGTTGCCAATCCAATATTATATAATTCAGTGAAAGTAAAATGTAATATTTATTTAGAAGGATTTTCAATGTAGAAACTTTGGTAGTCAGGTTAAATGTGTGATAAATCATGCAAAAATAAATGACTAAGTAACCAATCTCACAGTTTAAATTCATTTATTATAAATAGTCAAAATTTGTTATTTATTTTTCTGAAGTGGTCGGAATTCAAGCTGATATCTACGAAAATAGAGATGGTATAGTTATTTTAGGCTAATTAAACGAAAAAACAAACGGTCAGTCATTCGAGTTATTCCGGAGTCAATAAAAAAAGGAATAGTATTAAATGGGAGATGAGATAGGGGCGCCAGCAGCAGCAGCAGGTTTCCAAGCCCCCGAGCGATATAGGGGCTTGTGCGGCGACTACAGCCGTGTCAAGGAGACCTAGCTGCTGCAGTGCAGCTACCACCAACACCAACACCAACACCAAGCCACAGGAACTTCCTCTCCTCATACTCATACAACAGAGAAATGAATCACACTTGGTGCTCCAGCGAATGCCATTCAGCAATATGAAATATGATGTTAAGAGTTTATAAAAATCATATCAACAATATTAAATTTATTTCCTTATTAATTAGTCACTGTATTCATTTCCATGAAAGGAAGTATCTTTCTCTTAGTAGATAATTATTATTACCATCAGTAGATATTGGCGGAAGAAATAATCGATTTTATTACATACCAAGCAAAGGATATATCGACGTTAGAAAGCAATTTCGCTGTAGCTCAAAAATGGAACTTTATACAGTCGAGTCAAAAAAAGATTTAAAATTTTAATAATTTTCAAATCAAAACGGTAACGGTAATAAGTAGGGCTCGGATTTCGCCCTATACCCGGTCCTATTGCCTTCAATCTCAATCAAAAAAATAGACAAAATACTGAAGCGGAATCCTGGTTAGACAATAATGGAAGAATAGCCAGAAATTTAGAAGGATAATTTATTATATATAAATTTAACACCATGCGAAATGACTTTTTGAAATTAAGTCCCTATTTTTACTTAAAATGCCTTTTTAAGTGCCTATTTATACTTAAAATGACTTTTAAGTGCCTATTTTAGTTATTTTTAGTGCTTAGTTGCCTGCCTATTTTAAAGATTTTTAGTGCCTATAAATCCGAGCCCTACTAATAAGAGGGAAGGTATGAATGTTAATAAAAAGTATTTGCAGGAATTTTGATGTACCTATCTATATTTGAAAAGTAGCAGATTTTTATCTTTTTACAATAAATTTAGTGTAAAAAATTTTAAATTTTGAACGTCGATTCTAAATAAATTTTTATTCTAGAAGAACGAGATCCAAACCACTTGACGCAGTTTTTTTTCTGATTCTCATCATCATTGAGTATACAGTCCTAAGACTGGTTTGATGCAACAATCCGTCTCCACTCGACTCTGTCTGATTATATAAAAGTGATATATGTTTTTTTTTCGAAAAACAATAAAATTGATTTCTACCGTCGATATATAAAAAAAATTACATGATATAGAGTATATATACCTACCTATGTGAAAGTAAAATACTTGGTGTCTACGTCACACCGGATTTTCATTTACAAAATTCACTTATTTAAAATTCTTCCAATTTCTTTTCTTTAAAATGGTCATTCGGAAATCAAAAACACGAGAAGAAAATCAGTACTTCCGATGGGTCAATTTGAATCAAAACCTTTCTGGACGAATAAATAGACGGTGTTTTTTTTTTTTGCCATTTTCGTAAGAAACTAAAAATGAACGTGGGTGAAAATTGGTTTTTAGAATTCGAGATGGACCAGCCAACAACCTTTTTTGAAGACGGGTCGAATTTTAGTCATTTGTATCAACATAATTTAAGGCATAAATTAGTTAGTTCTAGACTGGGTGTCCAAGGGCCCATCCTTCACACACACACACACACATCTGGAGAGGGAGGTGTTAGGCAACAATTTCCCTTAGGATACACAACTATTAATTTCCCTTTTTAGTGGACAAAAAATATTTAAAGCAAAAAAAGTTCTTTTAGATTCGAGCAGGTATTAAAATTAAATTAAATTTCTATAGAAATTGCACGACGTTTCTAAATTGCCAGAATTTAAAACTAAAACATAACTTTTTTACAGTCTGATAGAAAAAAATATAAAATTTTACAACAATTATTTATTTATTCAGAAGCGAAATTCAATATAAATAATAATTTCGTTAAATCGAGGGTGAACCGCGACCTAAATTCGTGTACACCTACTTCCACTTCCACTTTCATTTCCAAGTAGAACACAATAGATGAAGGGGCATTATCTAATGCAGTTTTTCCCAAACTTTTTCGAATGTGGAACCCTTTTTCGTTTGTAAGGTAAGCGTGGAACCCGATAATATTGTGATTAAAGCGTTGTTATGAAAATATTTTTTGTTTACTTTGTAATATAGTTATATGGAGTGAATTAATTAAGAAACACTACTTTTATTGTCTTATATTTTTATTTTTTATTTATACAATCACCTACTATATCTATAAAATTATTGGATAAAAATACTTGGCAGGTTTCACACCAAGATATAAAAAAATAAAACGAATTTATTTTTAGAGAATCTTTAATCTCGATATATATATTTCGGGTGACTAACCCATCTTCAGGAGATACAGGAAGTAACTGATCTGAATAAGTCGAAATTGAATACAAGTCAATGGTAAAATTTATTTTTTAAGATAACAAAAGAGTAAATATTTAAAATTAGTGGAGGGAGAAAAGGTAGGAAGTCTACTTTGGATTAATTTTGAATGGCCTTTTGAGAAAAGAGGATTTCAAATTTGAATACAACTCAATGGTAAGATTTATTTTTAAGATAACAAAAGGGTAAATATTTAAAATTCGTGGAGGGAGAAGTCTATTTTGTTTAATTTTGAATGGTCTTCTGAGAAATGAGAATTTACACACAAAACAAATTTGCAAATATTTAAAGAATGTAATCAATGATTGTACTTTTTTTTTTTTTTTTTTACCATTGACTTGTATTCAATTTCGACTTATTCAGGTCAGTTACTTCCTGTATCTCCTGAAGATGGGTTAGTCACCCGAAATATATATCGAGATTAAAGATTCTCAAAAATAAATTCGTTTTATTTTTTTATATCTTAATGTGAAACCTACCAAGTATTTTTTATCCAATAATTTTAAAAAATGTTTCACCAAGTACCAACACCAAATTCCTTAAAAACTACTATATCTATATTAAACAGTAACTAAATCAAAACTTCCGTAAGTAAAAAAAAAAAACATTTTCGAACACATCAACTTTTCATAGGTATTGCCATCATGCGACGAATGATAGTGTTTTTTGTGTTTACACAAATACCTACTTTATATCAGGTCTTGTTGATGAACTCAGGAGTTTTTAGTTAACTTATGAAACACCACTATAACCCTTTTAAAAACTCCTGTGTTTAATATGTTTCACTATAAACCAACACCACTTTCCCTAAATGTTACTTATTGATGAAAGTTGTAATCTCATACCTATCCGACTCTGCATCCAGCTTATTGCGGTATTTATTCTTTGATAATAAGTAAGTTGAAAATTCAGACTTGAACAAATAAGTTGAAGCAAATGGTAAAAGAGAATTCAAAAAGCTTTCTGGTTCAACTCTGGATTTTCACCTCTTAGGGCCGGTTGTATGTCGCAAAGTAAATGCTTTTTACCACTAACAAACGGTAGATGGTAAAAAGCATTTACTTTGTGACATACAACCGGCCCTTAAACTACACCAAAATTTTGACAAAGGCTTCGTTTTATAGGCTGTCAGCAGTGAAGAATCTGAAAATATTTCGATAAAATTTTCATAATCCTGGTATGAAAAGGAGGATGGCTTTTCACTAACAACAAAAGGATTTTTCATTCAGGAATTAATTTCCAGTTTTTTGAAATTACCTATCATCAGTAAAATATTGATTTATTCAGACTTTCCAAGAGATAAACGATTTTGGTATATTGACTGGTATTTAGATTTTCTTCCAAAATGTCCTTCATAGCTGGAAAACACTCGAGATCTCTGCGATTCACACAACTAATCCAAAACTTCACTTTCCTTTTGAACGCTAGAATTTTTTCACCTACCGTGAATTTTTTTGCGGAACCCTTGGCGTGATTTCATGGGACCCCAGGGTTCCTCGGAACACACTTTGAGAAACACTGATCTAATGAATTCTAAAATAATTCCACCTAATTCCAAAGACGTGTACACCTAATTCCAATCGTAGTTCACCCCTCGAAATGTATTAATGTTCTTGGGATTTTAAAAAGTAATTTCAAATAATAAAAATTTTAAACAATAATCGACAAAAGCTGATATTTACAAGAGAAGAGTCTCATACTTAAAAGGAAATATTATTAATTGCGAATAGGCCCAAAATGAGAAAGGCTCTATTATACTATATAAGATTTGTCTAGATTAATTTGCAACAACGCTTAGCTTCCTTTTTCCGCCACTAGATGTCCCGGCGATCAATTTCAAACAAGATCGAATATGGCCCGGTCAAATTAAATACTTTATATCGAAATTGAAATCACAGATACATGAAATATGCTCTAATCAAAAGAGAGTGCATTTTTCTGATTAATCGTTTGGTTAATCATATCCATAATTTAATTAGTTTTATATTAAATAAGACGTACACGTTTCGTCATTTTATTTGTGACTTTCTCAGCAACTTAATTCTCAAATCAATTTCCGATAATTATGTGAAATATTCTATCTAAAAAAATTGGAAAAGAAGAAAAAAGAATGTTTCTCATAATGATATTGGACAATTGAGTTGAGAAATAAGTCGCTGAGAAAGTCAAAAATAAAATGACGAAACATACGTCTTATACTATATATATTTGTAACAACGCTTAGAGAAATTTCTCTAAAAACATTACCCTCTTGGCTAGAAATCGAACCGACGAACTCTTGAACTAAGGGCATGAGCTCTAGCCATTAGACCAATGTAACATTAATATTTATACTTTGATTTTTGTTACTAAAACAATATATATTTGATTTAGACTTTGTGTCGAGATAATATTGTATTCATTTGAACTCGAATGAAAATGAAAAATCACCAATAGATTTTAAATTAAGAAACATTAAATATATATTAATTAACGAGGCAAATTTGAAATATAATTCTTATTTGGACTCGAATTTTGAAATGAAAGACTCCAATTCATTTTAAATTAAGAAACATTAAATATATTGATAATTGTTCCCTCCCCCCCCCCCAGGCCACTCAAAAATTAAAGAGGCGAAACTTTTAAGAGACGATGTATTTTCTGTAGTTTACGGGTATACATTTGGAGTGTGGTTTTTTAAGAGGAATAAGATTTTTGGACCGAGACGCTGACCGCCAGGGCACCAGCCCGGAGGGCCGAGCTTTGAAGGCACGCACGAAAAGCTCGTAATATATAAAATTTAATTATAAAATTTTCAAGATATTATAAAAAAACCTAGTTAGGTAAAATTTACATTGAAAGAGTCTGGTGAAGTTATGTGGATGGAATATTTTTCCTTTCTTTCAAATCTAGAACTAGATCCATATAAAATAAATTTGTCTATTTGTTTTGTTGTTTTTAATGGCATGTTGTTCATTAGATGTTGGCCAACGCTTTCTATGTATGTTTACTCTTGATTAATTACAATTACAAATAGTGGATGTTTTTATGGAAGAAGGTTGACCTTTTTAAAGTGTATTAATAAGCAGTGGATGTTTGCACTCGAGTCTGGGCGTGAATAAATATCTCCTCTGCCTACGGAGTCGAGGCTCATGGCTCACATGGCTCAGGAAGGCTAGGACTAGGAGGGGGGTCACCCACCAAAGAGCCAAAGACCAAACTAAACTGAACCAAAGGAAAGGAAAGGAAAGGGGATCTTTTGACAGATGGCTTGGGTTGGCTCCGCTCTGTCTCGCATTCGATTTTCTCTCTTCTTGCCGACAAGCCCCTTCTCTCCTCTCTCTTCAGGCCCTTCAACATGCCTTGTCATAAAAGACAAGCTAAAAATTGACTCTAATTGATGTTGAAGATTCCAATGGGATTTCCACGGAAATATAAATTCAAATGACGCCCCCCCCCCCCACCCTAGGTCGCACAATGTCGATTCTTCATCTTAAGACAAAATTTAGTTAAAATTTGGCACAAAGATGCTAATTAGTAATATAAATTGTTTATTGTGTGGGGCTAGCTTGCTATAACAACAAAACGAATTCCTTTATATATAATAATATCCAGTGGTGGATTTAGACCTAGACCCGGGGCTAGGGTGGCAAAAAGACAGAGGTAATTCAAATTAAAAATTGATTTGTATTTGTTTTATTATAAATGGATGGAAAGCTTTTAGTAAATTTTATTACGGAATTTAGTTTTAGTTTGTAAGTATACTCTTAAGGTAGTTGTTCCACCAAATGCGTTTATCTTAGGGATTTTTTTGAAATTTAGTCAGATTATTATTTAACATTTCTGCATCGATTGGTGGCAAACGAAATTAATGAACAATATAGTTCCGAGATATTAAATTTCAAAGATAGAGTTTTTCAGACTCTTATACATTGCACTATACGGGATATCGGAAAATTTACATACATATTTAATTTTAACTAAGAAACCTTTCTACCATTGTTATAAAAAATTAAACCAACATTCAACAATAACCAATAAATTGAAAAGTATCGCTCCTTTTGGTTTTGAGGTTTGTAAGACCCCAAGGAAGCTGTTATTTACTTTATAAAAAAATAGAATGTTTCGATAGGGCTGTTGGTTCGATTATCTAGTCAATTAATATTACACACATATGATATCCTGTAAAAAGAGCAAATGGAGGGGAGACAAGGTAATTCTCTGCAAGAGCGTATGAAATAAAAAAGATAAAACAATTTAACTTTGATATAAAATTTATTCATTAATTAACAGAGGGAAGGTTTTGATAAAAGAGGAGTTAGGTGGATGTATTAAAAGTGTTTGAGGAAGGTACAGGACATTTGAAGACCGGTTGCCGTTCCGCGTTCCTTACGCAAAATTTAATATGCCGTGTATAGGCTGGGAGCACTGTGCAAGATGCAGCGCAAAATGCCCTTTCTGTATTTGTTCAGAAAGAGAAGGGTTGCCGCTTGGTTGGGCAAATGTATATATATGTTGTTGATTGCCAAGCGAATCGGGCAATCAAAACATACATTTATTTGGCTAAGCGTGGCTTAGCGCTTTTTAACGTAAACCTTGGGTGGTTTCTGTTCATGAGTTTATGTGTTCTGTTGGTCAATCGAGCGGACCGCAAAACATCTACAATGAGGTAACCTTCAGTGGAATAAAAGAGAGAAAATAATTAAAGAAATGAACACGTAAATGATATGAATTTTAGCTATCAGAAAGAACATGCTTACCTTCAGACTCAGACAAGCCTAACGCATAGCACACGGTGTAAATTTAAATGATATTTACCCTTTGGTGTTTAATAGTATAAGAATGAGTTGGCATGGTCGCCTGGACCTCTAGAGAAAAAATGTTGGTGGGGAGGGTAGTTGCAGATGCCGACTATAGGGGCCTGAGTGCTTTTATATAGTGACTGATTTGACCATGTAAGAAATTGTGGCAATTTTGAACATATTACCTCCACCCGAAAAAATGTGGAACATTTTAATGATTATGTAAGTAAGGATGATAGCATATGAAAGTGTTGTAAACAAAATTTATTAAGTTTAAGTATAAGGTAGAATAGTTATCTAAATGTTAGTGTTCAGAACTTATTATTGTCTTTTTTAAATGATAATGATTGAATATAGAGTATGGGTTGAAATATTAATAGATACTAGAGAAGAATTTAAATTATGTGATTGTGTAAATTCTTAAAGCATGCTATTTAAGGTATTATTATCTTAGAGTATAATAACCAGAGATTAAGGGCAAAGTTTTCCCTGCAAATTCTTTATTGTTAAAAATATGAATAGAATGAACCTTTTTTCAGTAAATTCTGAGTTTCTTGATAAACCATTAAAATTTTATAAACCAAATCAAATTTGTTTTTGTAGAGAGAAAAATTATATGTGGAATCATAAATCCAGTTAGAATTTTTCTTGCGTATGCAATTAATATTGAAATTAAAAATTAAAAATTTTATTGAAAATGTTTGTTAAATATTTTTCTAAATAAAAATGAAAAATAGCCTTTTTTATGATCCTTTCTGTAGTTGGAGCTTCAGGTAAAGGTAGTTGCTAATGTATAAGCATACCTGTGAATTGTATCCATTTTTGTTTTGTTTGTTTAAGAAATTGTTGGAATGTTTAAACCTTAAAATTTTTGTATAGTTTGAGAAAAATGCATTTGTATAATTTCTATAGATTATTTTGGACAATAGAGAATTTGTGTCTAAGCTATGTTAGCTAAATATTTGGAATTGAGAAAAATATTTTTTTTGATAATGAAAGTAATTAATTTAAATATTTATTCTACGAATTCCAAATTAATATTGTTTGAAAATGTTTGCAAAGCAATGGTTTGCATTATGAGCTTGGATAAAATGATCAAGCGAGCTATTTTGAAATTGACTTAAATGCTTTTTGCTACTAAAAAGAAAGTAAATATGTTAATTAAAAATATTTATGAGTCGAATTCCAAATTAATATTGAAAAATTATAAAATAAGGAAGATATTGCTTGTTGAACGATTGAAGAGTCGTAAATTCTGGCATTCATTCAGAAAACAAATCTTTATATTTAGTATCTAAGTTAAAACTAGCATTAGTGAAGTATTATTGAAGTTTTAATATTAGCTTAGTTTAGCTTAGAATTAATTTTAATCCGAAGTTTTTTAGGCGTTTGCTAGCCTAAAAGGAGTGCTAGTAATTCACAGGTTGGTGAAAAGCCATGAGAATCGAATTTATTTGAATTTGCTTGCACTAACCTGCCTGGTGTTAAAATAAAAGCGTGGTGGAAAATGTTTTTCCTTATAATAGCTGTGTTGGAGGCATTAGAAAATTTAGTTTCTCTTATACCAAGTTCTTTTAAACCAATAACATTATTTTGAAATGAATTGGGAAAAATTACTTTTTTATCCATTTGTGTGAAGAGAGTAAGCTTGTCTGAATCGCTATCATTATGTGTAAATGATAGTAAATCAGAAGAAGCGTTTTTATTCAAATGTAGAGCATTCTTTGCGGCTGCTTTGAAAGATTGCCCTGGCATATGAAGAGTTCTATAAGGAGCTAAAGGTTGGGTTTTCCTTGCTGTTTGATTGAAGGAAATATGTAATGGATTCTTAGCTTGAACATTCGTTTCGATTGCGTTGAAAGAATGCTCTGAAATTTGTATAGTGTTAGAATGAGCTAAGATATCTATTTTTACAAGAGGCTGTAAATGCAATAGATTGAGCTTGCTTAATATTTCTAGTGAAGAATAGGTGGTGAAATTGAAACTTAACTTATTATAAGCAATATGAGTTTCATTAGAGGTGGATGTAATTATGTTTGAATTACCGAATTTGCCATTGATTATAATTGAAGGTTTTTTGGTTACCTGTGTGTGGTTGCGTGTGTGTGTGCGTGTTTGTGTGCTATTGTTATTGGCTGAAAAACTTGAAAGTTTTCCATATACCGGGCATTGTATGAGTCTGATTCGTTCGATACAGTCTGATGCTTTATCGAACAGTGTGTCCGCTTCATCATCATTTTCTACAAGCTCAATTCGATAATTAATTTCATCTAATTGGAGCTTGATTTCCTCTGTTAATTTCCAAATAAATTCTACCTCGTTAAATGTTTTATGTTCAATTTTACTTGAATCCAATTCGTTCATTCGCTTTTGAATGCATCTGAGAGATGCGAGAATACTGTCCTTTGTCTCCTGAGCCATTTCCAAGAATATCAATATGAACAACAATAATTAAAACCAGATAATCAATCTCTAGATCGCTTTAATTAAGGATCTGGCTTATGAAGGACCAATGAAAAATTGTCCTTAATTAAAGGATTAGGGAGTGAATAATAATCTAATAAAAATTAAATTAGGCTTGAAAGGACCAATGATTGAAAAGTATCGCTCCTTTTGGTTTTGAGGTTTGTAAGACCCCAAGGAAGCTGTTATTTACCTTATAAAAAAAATAGAATGTTTCGATAGGGCTGTTGGTTCGATTATCTAGTCAATTAATATTACACACATATGATATCCTGTAAAAAGAGCAAATGGAGGGGAGACAAGGTAATTCTCTGCAAGAGCGTATGAAATAAAAAAAGATAAAACAATTTAACTTTGATATAAAATTTATTCATTAATTAATAGAGGGAAGGTTTTGATAAAAGAGGAGTTAGGTGGATGTATTAATAATATTTGAGGAAGGTACAGGACATTTGAAGACCGGTTCCCGTTCCGCGTTCCTTACGCAAAATTGAATATGCCGTGTATAGGCTGGGAGCACTGTGCAAGATGCAGCGCAAAATGCCCTTTCTGTATTTGTTCAGAAAGAGAAGGGTTGCCGCTTGGTTGGGCAAATGTATATATATGTTGTTGATTTCCAAGCGAATCGGGCAATCAAAACATACATTTATTTGGCTAAGCGTGGCTTAGCGCTTTTTAACGTAAACCTTGAGTGGCTTCTGTTCATGAGTTTATGTGTTCTGTTGGTCAATCGAGCGGACCGCAAAACATCTACAATGAGGTAACCTTCAGTGGAATAAAAGAGAGAAAATAATTAAAGAAATGAACACGTAAATGATATGAATTTTAGCTATCAGAAAGAACATGCTTACCTTCAGACTCAGACAAGCCTAACGCATAGCACACGGTGTAAATTTAAATGATATTTACCCTTTGGTGTTTAATAGTATAAGAATGAGTTGGCATGGTCGCCTGGACCTCTAGAGAAAAAATGTTGGTGGGGAGGGTAGTTGCAGATGCCGACTATAGGGGCCTGAGTGCTTTTATATAGTGACTGATTTGACCATGTAAGAAATTGTGGCAATTTTGAA
>JALMQS010000069.1:6676215-6759503 GCA_024734495.1 Forficula auricularia | reverse complement strand
TTACACTTATTATATATCAGATTGGTTTCACCTCGATGGGGAAGCCAAGTAAGTGCCGGATTGCATTTTTTGGCATTCGGATTCAATTCCCGAGGTGGTTAAATAACTCTTCTCACTCTTGATTTTCTATAGCCAAATTTTAGCTTATTATCTTACATTTATTCACATGGTTCCAATTTAGTGATTAGATTAATTTCTAATCTCATACATTTTTTATTCTGTAATTTTTAAGCTAGAAAACATAATGTTCAAACAGTTCTTTGTTTTGAAAATATAAACATTATCGCTCCAAAACGAACTTTCCGAGATTATCCGTTCAAGCTTTATCATGAGGATCAGAAACCAGACAAAAATAAACTGATGTGGCAGTCCACATGACTTTACCAGATACCTGACCAATCTCTTATATTTAATATTGAATTAAAATAATTTATAATAATTTACGAAAGAACCCCCCTTTAATTTTGGGTCCATTAGCAATTAACAATATCTCCTTTTAATTATGATACAATTTTATTAGAAATATCACCTTTCTTCGATTTTTGTTTGAAAATAGTGAGTCATTTTCATATAGGGTTCATGTGCAAAATTTCATCTTCCATTAAAGGCTCTAAGACTTATATTGATAGATCCCCCCCTCCAATTTCAGTCCCCGAAAAAAATAATAATTCTCTTTTTTATTATAGGTTCATTTTATGGTATATTTAAATTTTCTCGTTTTTTTTTAATTTGAAAATCAGAGACGTGAGACGTGTGAAGAACAGGCGATAAGCCTAAATAAAGAAGAAAATCTTATAATTTTAATTTTTAAAACCCTCCCTTCCCTTAATTTTGGGTCGATTTCAACCAAAATCTAATCAGTTCTTAATCTCAATGAACGAAAAACTACATGTGAAATGTCGTTTTGATATTCACAATAGTTTTTGAGCTAGTGCGTCTACAAAAATTTGGTTACGTACGTACTAACAGACAAAACAGTTATTATCTCGAAAAATATAATTTTTTCGATGTTCACTTATTATGGCTTTTTTGTGGACCGAAATGCCATGGTTTCGCCCAATTTCAGCCGTTTTTGAGATATTTCAAAAAATCGAAGCAAAAAAAACACTTTTTCCATGCACGATAACAAAACTTGACCATACACCCCTGTATGATAAAGTAAAAATTTTAACTCACATTTATATTCATGTAAAAATAACTCTTATAACATCCAGAAAATATCTGTATGGTAAAGTAAAAAGAAATAGGTATGCTTCAAAATGATATTTCCTAAGGAATGAAAAAAAAAAAAACCAACTCTTAATAATTACAACACACAAAAAAAAACTACATATGAAATTTCGTTTTGATATTCACACTAGTTTTTGAGCTAGAGTGTACATAAAATTTGGTAGCAAGCTAACCGACATTTTGACCAAATAATTAATATCTCGAAAAATGTAATTTTTTTAGGGCTTTTTTTGTTGACCAAAACGCCATGGTTCCGCTGAAATTTTAGTATCAACCGAGGGGTGAACCGCGACCTAATATGCTGTATACCTACTTCCACTTGTACTTCCAAATATTTCCAAGTAATTCCAAATATTCCCAAGCCCTTTCAAATATTTCCAAGTAGGTACTTCCAAATATTTCCAAGTACTTCCAAAATACTTCCAAAGAGGTGTACACCTACTTCCAATCGCGGATCACCCCTCGGTATCAACATAGTTTGAGCCGTTTTTGAGATATTTCAAAAAAACATTGGTACTTACGTATTAACGCCACCGCAACTACAAATAAAATTTTAAACTACAAATTTGAACTGAAATTGAGTTGAGGACTGTGATGTCTCAAATTGTCTCAAGTGAGCGCCAGTGGGCGTTGGCAATTTTCACTTTTAGAACTTTTCATAGGTTCGGTTCTATTCATCATCTCGGTTCATTTAGATAAAAAATGGGTTCCCGAACAAACTTTGGAAGGTTCGGTTAAGATATATTCAGTTCGGCTCGTATAACTTCATTTCGTGTTGGTTTTTAGGCGATTAGGTTGGCATTAGCCGAATCGAGCCGAACTGAATATATCTTAACCGAACCGGCAACGACTTTTACATATTCGAATTTTTTTGAGTATTTACTAATTATTTTTTAATTAATATTCATTTTCTAAAAGAATCCATCGTCAGTAGCGGAGCTTAAAAACCGCCAAATCTATAGCTGCGGTGGCGTTAATACATAAGTACCAAAACATTTTTTCATGCACGGTTGATTACAATAATTTACCTGTATGATAAAGTAAAAAAAAAAAAAAATAATAATTCAATACTTTGGTCGTCAATTAACATTAATAAATGATGATTTGTTCGATCTAAAATGTCTATTATTTTACTACGCTATATTACATTCTTTCTGGCAGAGAGAGGTGTATCAGTTGTTATCGAAATGTTGGGAAGACAGACAGACAAAGGTTCTAATCTTGTTATTTTTCCATTGATTGCATAAAAGCCGAGGTCTCTGTTGTTAGTACTCACTTGGAATATGACCCTGGCGGTATCTTCAAAGCGACGCTGATAGAATTGAAGGCGCTCTTCGTCAAACGGAGTAGAATCGCCGACACCCGGCTTCTCTTTCTCGAGATTTACCTCTTCTTCTTCTTGTTCTTCCTGTTCCGCTTCACCTGGAGGCGTATCTTCCTCGGCAGGAGTGCGCAGCATCAATCAATTTTCTAAAAACAAAATTGATATTTAATCATTTATTTGTACTAAATGAAGTAATGAGATAAACTAGAAAAAATAAGCTGACGTTTTTTTTTTTTTTTTTTTTTTTTTTAATGATAATGATGAGAGAAGGAGTTACACCAAAAAGGTGCAACCCCTAAAGGCCTCGGTTGGCCCCTCCATCGTGAAAAGAAGAAGAAAGAATTTTATGGGTTGGGCGGAGGTCGAAGGTATCTGTGGATACGGGTCTTAAATAGCTTAAGGTTATAAGTCGCGGGAAAGATGGTGGCAGGGAGCGAGTTCCAGTCTCTGGAGGTCATAGGAATAAAAGAGTTGGCGAAAGCGCTTGTTCGACTTTTATCCAATTTGACAGCGAAGGGGTGCTGAGCGTTAGAAAACCGCGTGTTTCTCGTAAAGAGGGCATTAGGGGGATAAGAGATTTCAGCTCGACTGAACAGACACCGTGATAGTATCTGTAGTACAGGGAAAGGGCAGAAACGGTTCTTCGGTGAGCCAGGAGTCGAGTGAGTTGGTTAGAGCCGGGTCTCCTATTAGTTTAATTGCTCGCTTCTGAATTGCATCCAGTGTAGCAAGAGAATGCTTGGATGCACCCCTCCACAGATGAGAGCCATATTCGAGACAGGGACGAATTTGAGCCTTATACAGCATAAGAAGTTGACTGGGAGTATAACAGCGTCTAGACCTAAATAGGAGACCAAGCTTGCGCGCTGCAGCTTTAGCAGTGGTTGAGATATGGTCATTCCATGAAAGGTCAGACCCTAGAGTTACGCCTAGCATTGAAATTTTATCCCTGAATTCTAGTGAGTTTGAGTCGAATGATATGTTTGGGAGGTTTCTGTCGACGCGCCTAGAAATAAGGCAACACTGAGTTTTCCCTGCATTGAAGTTAACTAAGTTTTGGGATCCCCAGTTTTTAAGTTTGCACAAGTCTAAATTAATTGAAGAGGCAATGTCTGCACGGTTTTTATGCGATGCAGGGGCGTTATGTAGGGTGCTGTCATCTGCGTAACAATGTACCGGATTGGAGGGCAAGTTTAGAAGGTCGTTGATATAGATAAGAAAAAGCGTAGGGGAGATAACCGATCCCTGTTCTGATGTGGCCATCCACTTTACCATACAACCTGGCCCCTCAGTTATATTTAATATTTAATAAATTTATTCATAATCATGTAGTGGAGGGGGGTTAGTTTTTGCATTTTTAGACTTCTGGGGGCCCACTGATTATGTATACAAAATTTGGTTGAGTTTGATACAAGGGCTTAGATTTTCATTTTTTGACCCTAACCCCCCCCCCCCCATTTTGGGAGGTTAATTTTTACATTTTTAGACTTCTGGGGTCCCACTGATCATGTATATAAAATTTGGTTGAGTTTGCTCAAATGGCTTAGATTTTTAATTTTTAACCCCCCCCCCCCCCTTAATTTAGGGTTGATATGCACCAAAATCTAATCAGCTTTTAATCTCAATGGACGAAAACTACGTGTGAAATTTGTTTTTGATATTCACACTAGTTTTTGAGCCAGCTTGTCCACAAAAATTTGGTAACGCACAGATTAACAGACAACCAGACAACTAGACTAACTAACAGACATTTTGACAAAACAATTATTGTCTCGAAAAATTTAATTTTTTCGATGTTCACTTATTAGAGCTTTTTTGTAGAGCGAAATGCCATGGTTTCGCTCAATTTTTTTAATCAAAATAGTTTCAGCCGTTTTTGAGATATTTCGTAAAAAAGAAGGAAAAACCACTTTTTTCATGCACAATTACAATACTTGACCATACCCTGTATGGTCAAGTAAAAATGAAAGTAAAAATGTAAAATTGAGAGACAATATTATAAAATAGAAGCCTGTCTCCCGAGCGAGCCGAGTATTGAATTCACTAAAAAAATTTCAAAATGTCTGGAACGTGGGGAAAAATTATTTTCAAACATGTTTTTTTTTCGGCCTGTGTGTCTGGATTCAGATATACACGAAACCATAAGTTAGTTCTTGTGCTAAAATATTTGTATTTATTTGTTTTGTGTTCCTTTTTATATTCATTTCTGGTAGTAACATTTTTTTTTCAAATTTATTTCAATCTCATTGTTAAAGGAAGAAATTCTACCGAAACATTTGAAAATATTATTTATAAGAGATCTGTATTTATATAAATTAGAAAAGAGAGGAATTCAGCCAGTAAAGAAAGCCTGTTATCGCCTTTAATTATATAATGCCATACTTCAGTTCTAATGAGAATATTTGTAAATATAAATACATTGAGTGTAGACTGAAGATGGCATTATATAATTAAAGCCGAAACTGATTTCTATAATTGGGAGTTTTTTATTCGACAGATGCTCCCTTTACTGGCTGATAGTGATGAACAAAGCAAGACCAAGACCAAGACTGCAAGACCAAGCTCATCACTAATTAATATAGGCAGAGGGTGTGTTTGTAAAGTCTTCTATAGGGTGTTTAGAAAGTCCTGATCACTTTTAAGAAAAATATTATTTTTTTGTTTTTGAGTATTATTAGTGATGAGCAAAGCAAGACCAAGACCAAGACTGCAAGACCAAGACCAATTATGCTCATCACTACTGGCTGAATTCCTCTCAATTTTTGGCCAGCCATCTTTCTTTCATAAAGATCTGTATTTATTTATACATGTCTCCTACTCCTAGGAGTATATCCATATAGTGCCCTAAACCCTCAGTGGATAACTATAACCCCCTCCCGAAAATTAACTACTCCTCCACGAAAAAAGTTTCTGGCTACTGTGCCTTGCAATTTGGAAATTATTTTATGCAATAAAGAACTCAAGTTTTATTTTAAATTTAGCTTAAATGAATAAATATATATATTGTAGAGTTCATTGATAACTATAGAAGAAAAAAATAATAATAAAATTGAGAAATTCAGATTATATGAAATTGAAAATATTCTCTTAATAGAAGGAAGAATCCGCTAGAGAGAACTAAGTGAAAAAAATCAGGGCCGAGGTTGTGGGGCAGAGCAAAGGGGCCGTGAAAGGGGACGGGGGACGGGAGGGAAGGCGGGGCTGAGGCGCCCCGGGCGCCTCGTTTTAAGGAGCGGCCGAAAAATATCTCGTCAGCCAGCCAACAACCATTTGGTCCAATTCAGAATCGGTGGATGATCATGTCCACTAATAATCCTATAATAAAACGCATTCGATTATAAGTTATTAATACCTATCACACGATTATTTTAAATAATCTTCTTTACTTCACCAAGGGTGTTTTTTTTATCAGGATGCTGACCGCTTAAGGTAGTTCTTTCACAAATGCAAAAAATCAAGAAGTCTTTGAAACTTGGAATATAAGTCATTAAAAGCATAATACACACACTGTTAAAATTTGAAGCCGATTTACCACACCAAACATGAAATAATTGCAATTAAAAATGACATTTTTTAAATATAGTAGATTGGGAAAGGGTGGGAAAATGATCATTATTTTATTTTTTTTCATTGAAAGACTTTCACCATCTTGATGAAAAACTAATATTTGTTAGAATAAAATATTCGGAGTAATTTAAAAAAAAATTGAAATTATTTACCACGTAGTTTTGATAAAAAATAAAAAAAAACATATTTGGGCGATTATTTTTAGTGGAGGGGATAAAATATCAATGGCTTGGAAACGATCCATTCATAAATAGAATATAGTAGTGTAAAATGAACAGTCACGTTAAAAAAAACATAAACTAAAATTTTGCACCGTTCATATTTATAGAGTGGTTAGAAGGCTAAAACTTTTTGTGTGGATTGTCGCGAAAGAACCTCCTTAAGAAACAACAGAAACATTTTATTAGTATTTAAAATATATATAATTTTATGAATATTTTAAACATAATCAGAGGAAAAAGTGAAAACTTTTTCGAAACTTGATAAGCTTTCTGCAAATTTTGGTGATATGGTAATTTTTTTTTCTGTCAGCGAACTTTTAGAACTGAAAAACCAAACACTTTTGAGTCAAATTTCAGTTAATTCGCTACAATCTTTCGGGAATTATCAGCACCTATATCTCGATTTGATTAATTTTAACTAGAAATTCTGATGCTATATCTTACCAGTTTTTCATAACTTTAGAAACCTTTTAACACCAAATTACTCTTTTAAGAGTTTTCGAGAATTACGGAAACTAGACACATATAGTGTAGAAAGAGAGGGAATTATCCGCACCTATATCTCGATTTGAGTAATTTTAACTAGAAATTCTGATGCTGAATCTTACCAGTTTTTCATAACTTCAGAAACCTTTTAACACCAAAATACTCTTTTAAGAGTTTTCGGGAATTACGGAACCCAGACACATATACTGTAGAAAGATAGATTAAAAATTATGCTTGAAAACGATTTTTCTCCAAGTTTGATTCATTTATAAGCACGAATATGAAAAAAATTGAATATTTTTGAGCTAATTGATGAAGTCTTGAGACCGCAAAGCGAGTCTTACCAGAGCAATATGTATTAAGTTCAATAAAATACATTCATAGCCACAATTAGAATCAAGCTTAATGATTTCACAACCAGATTACATATGAAGTCTTTTTTTTATAAATGTCATAGCGATAAGTTTTTTCCTCCTTGTATTTCCATTAAAAAATTCCTTTGAATAATTAATATGAATCATGCTAATGACTTGCCATACAAAGGCAATGTTTCAATATCGCTATCTAAACTCACCATACATGCAATTCAGTTTAATCTCTTTTGCCATTTTAATAAAATACACATTATATATAAAATATATAAAAGAGAGAAAAAATTATTTTCTAAATATTTTCGTCTGTTTTCTAAAATTAAAATAAATGATTAATTTCAAGAATTAACTTTTGACGATTTACCATAATTAACATTTTGGACCAGAGATTTCTTGCCAGATTTTAATTAATGAATTAGAGGGAAAAAAAATCGTTTTAAAGATTCAGTAAGCTGTTGCTGCTGAATTGGAAATTGTTTTTGTCACAAATTTGGCTCAATTTTCTATGTTGAAATGGTAAAAAATCCCATTAAATCGTTAAGTTGAATTAAATCTTAATGATGTTCCTGTCAATTATAAATAAGGCTTATAGGAAATTGGGGATGTTTGGTAGAATTTTGAAGGGTACATCTAGAGAAGTTAAGTCAAAAGTTTATTTAACTTATGTAAGATCTAATTTAGAGTATTGTTCTGTGGTTTGGGACAAACATCCACAACGATTAGAGAGAAAAAATGATATGGTACAAAGGAGGGCGGCTAGATTTGTTTTTGGTAAATTTGATAGGTTTAGTATTGTCACTTCAATGATTAATGAATTAGGATGGTCTAGCTTATTGGAGAGAAGGGAATGGGCTAAATTGAAAGTGATTTTCAAAGCCTATAAGGGTTTTAGGAGTTGGGAGGAAATAACGAATAAATTTCAGGAACCAAGTTATTTAGGTAGAGCTGATCATAGAAAAAAGATTCGTAAGCCAAGATTCTTGAAAAATATCGGTTTACATTCATTTGTAGGATCTGGCATTGATTTGTGGAACAGTCTGTCTGTTACTACTTGGGATTATAGTCCTCTGCCCCCTATGATTAAATCAATTATAAATTTTGTCAAGTCCAAATGTCCTAGAGTTGTGCAAAATTTTATTTAGTTCTCACAAGCAGAGATTAGGTGAGGTAGAAAGAGGTCATACCATCCTTGTTAAGGTTTTGACCAGGTTTCCTTAACAACTTATGGTAAATGCCGGGATGGCTAATGCGTCGCTTGCTCCTGGTATCGGGTTTTTGCGCGGAATTTTTAAATTTTTTTAGTCTTTTGATGGAAATCTATGGTCATGTTATTTGTTAATGAGCATACATTTCTATTTTTTTTTTTTTTTTACTTGTTTATTATTTGTTAAATTGTTGTAATTAATTTGTATTGATGTTTATTAAAGTATTGTAGCTAGATTGTATTGATGTTTGGAGGACCTAGCCACCGAGGACTTGTGCCTCTAAGCAGGTCGAGAAATAAAGATTTATTTATTTATTTATTATTTAAATATTACTCAGTAGGCCCAAGAATCGAAGCCTGTCTCCTTTTTTGGCTCATAATGTTTTAAAATGTCTGGAACGTGGAAGAAAATCATTTTCCATGATTTTCCCCACTCTGTGTGACTGAATATAGGTAGATTCCAACGATAACTTAAGTTCGTTCTTGTGCTAAAATATTTGTATTTCCAATTCGGAGAACTGATTAGATTTTAATTTTTCTAGCTTTAGAACTTCTGGTTCAAAAATGCAGGAAACATTTTTTAAATGATTTTATTGAGATTGATGTATTTATAATATAGGCATAAAATAACAATTTATATTTAAGTTTATTATTAATTACTTATAACAGCGACTCTAATGTAAAAATTTTCAATTTTTTTGTTATTTAATAAATATGTGAGTGAGCGTTTCTTTCATTAGAATATAATCGAGGAAAATGACTAGAAAGGGGGCAGATAGAATGATGATCTTTCTTTCTTTAGAGCTAAAGCATTGTAAGGATGCCAAATACAAGTTCAGACCTGTTTCAAACTATTAGAGATTCTCTTGTTCTAGGAACGGCCTTTGAATCTAAGTAAAAAAATGAATATCAGATTTAGATATTTATCATTTAAAATTATTAATTCACTGAAACTGCAAACAGTGTACCGAGTTTTGAAAAAGTTTTTCCTCCAATTTAAGGTAGTTGTTTCGCGACAATACTAGCAAAAAGTTAATGCTAGAGTATATAGAACAGACAATAAGGATTGATAATTCATAAGCCCAAAATTTTTGCTGTTTATGTACCACTACTAGCCAATCCCGTGCTCGTTTGACAAATCTGGCAACGTTGTAAGAGATTGAATATTTTGACAGATAAAATACATTTTAAATTTCTATAAAAATCGTTTTGTTGTTTTTTAACAAATGTAATCAACGCCTACGTTACACCTTATGAAAATTATAATTTTGAAAAAATCTAGTGCATGCATCTTTCGCTGGTTAAATAAATGCGCTGTTGCCAAATTGTTTTTTGTATAAATTATTTTTTATACATTTTTCATTATTTATTCCATATTATCTCAGAAACTGTGTTGTAACTATGAATCAAAATTGTCTTAAAATATGTATTGTTTTTTTTTTTTTTTTATAATGATACTTATACAAGAAGAAGTTGCACCAAGAAGGTACAACCTCTGAAGTCCGTGGTTGGTGGACCCTTGTAACGTGAAGATAAGGGGAGATTTAGGGATTGGGTAGCAGTCGAAGGTATCTGTGGATGCTGGTCTTGAAAGATTGAAGGTTATAAGTAGCTGGAAAGACGGTCGGGGGAAGAGAATTCCAGTCTCTAGATGTCATAGGGATAAATGAATTGGCGAATGCGTTTGTTCGATTAGTATCTAGTTTAAGTGCGTAGGGGTGTTGAATTTTAGAAAATCGTGTATTTCGCGCAAATGAAGCCTTTGGTGGGATTATCGATTTTATTTCGTCAGAACAAAAGCCATGGTAATATCTATAAAAAAGAGAAAGGAAAGGGCGGAGACAGATCTACGATGGGCTAGGGAGTCGAGAGTGTCAGTTAATGTAGGATCGCCTATCAGTCTGATAGCTCGCCTCTGAATTGCATCTAAGGTATTAAGAGAATACTTGGAGGTTATTGTTTAATGTTGGTTTAGTTTAGTAAAATGGTAAGAAGGGTTTCTTAATTATAATTAAATATGTAAGTAAATTTTCCGATATCCCGTGTAGTGCAATGGTAAAGAGCCTGAAAAACTCGATTTTTGAAATGTAATATCTCAGGAAGTGTATTGTTCATAAATTTCGTTTTGCCACCAGTCGATGCAGAAGTATTTAAATAATATATATAAATTTCAAAAAAATCCTAAGAAAACACATTTGGAGGAAACAACTACCTTAATATTAAAAAAATTATTTATTCACTGGGTGAAAAATTTACGAGAGTAAACAAATTAAATTACATTTTTTTATTTTGTAAAAATACTCGATTGGAATATTATACAATAAATGTATTCTCGCTAAAAGCAAGGTGGTCAGCTTATAAAAAAGACAATAGGTAGCTTATGTCCAAACGATGTACAGTCAATGGCAAAAGTGGCCACACTCGTAGAAGGAGGGATGCAAGCGAAACGACAAGAGTGGGACATTAGTCTTTCCACCTCAAATAACACCATTCATATTCATGTACATATTTTATTTAGAATATATAGCAGCTCGCCGGGTCGCCGCAAGTTTAATAGGATTCTTTTCTTTTTGCTAATTTGTGTTTAATAAAAATGTCTAACAAGAGGAAAATTTAAGCATGATTTTTTTTGTCTGTTTGTCTTGATTTGAAAGGCCGTAGAAACTTCGTTCTCTGGCCAATATGTCTAAGCTATTTTGATTTTGAACTCTCTAGCTTCAGAACTTGAAAAATGCAGAAAATTAAAAAAGAAAATAACATTAGATATATGAGGAGGTCACGAACGGTTTTGACACAAAAGTTTTTATCAATAGGGTAAGATCAAATTTTTTCCACAATTAAAAATTTTAAAATGATTCAAATAATAAAAGATATTGTAAAAAAAACGCTGCTAAACTTTATCGTTTATCCATAGCCATTTGAAATACTAATATGTTTATTTCTTTTTACCATACAGGTATGGTATGGTAAAGTATTGTAATCGTGAATGAAAAAAGTATTTTTTTTTTGCTTCGTTTTTTCTAAATATCTCAAAAACGGCTGAAACTATTTTAATGAAAAAAATTGAGAAAAAACATACCGTTTTGGTCTAAAAAAAGCCTTAATAAGTGAACATCGAAAAAATTTTATTTTTCGAGATATTAACCATTTTGTCAAAATGTCTGTTAGTACGTATGTTACCTAATTGTCGTGGACGCTCTATCTTAAAAACTAGTGTGAATATCAAAACGAAATTTCACATGTAGTTTTGGTACATTGAGATAAAGAGCTGATTAGATTTTGGTTGAAATCGAATACAAAATTAAGGAGGGAAGTAAAAATTAAATGTAATTTTTGTTTTTCAGAGGATGAGGAACAAAATAAGTGTTTGTTTATGACTTATCAATTGCAACGTTTCGCCACTTTTATTGCAGTTTCTTCAGACTCTTGATAAATAAATCTCCAAACACTTTGTCATTTTTTTATAAAGCTCTGCCATTAATATACACACAGACACTGGAATACATCACCAGTTTGTCATCAACAACTCAAAAACACCAATATCAAAAAATATACAATCATAACCCTTACAATTTCACTGGTAAACTTAAAATTAAAAATATTTCAAAATTAGTCAAAATATTATAAAATCATTTACAATGCACAACTATATACAAAAATCAGTCAAAATATCTTAAAAAATATATATACAAGCGATGGGAATTTTTTCCTTTATAAATTAATATATATTTATTACTCTACGTTGGTCAAATTCAAAAGAAGAAGCTGCAATAAAAGTGGCGAAACGTTGCAATTGATAAGTCATAAACAAACACTTATTTTGCTCCTCATCCTCTGAAAAACAAAAATTACATTTATAAATTATGGAACTGAATCCCAATGGTAAAAATTAAAATTATAAGATTTTTAAACTAAAAAAACAAGAAAAATGAAATTATACTATAAAGTGATCCTATAATAACCAAGAGATTATTTTTTTCTGGGGCCAAAATTGGGGGGTGGGGGGGGGTGGGGGAAGAAAGCTTATATTTCTAATAAAATAGTCTCTCTCACCAGTCTGTACAAAACTCAACCCAATTTTGTATACATAATTAGTGGGTCCCTAGAAGACTAAAAACGCAAAATCTAACTACCCAAAATGGACGGGGGGCGTATTAAATATAAGAGAGTAGCCAGGTGTATGGTAAGTCGTGTGGATGGCCACATTTAGTTTATTTATTAATCACATGTTAATTGGTCTTTTTGTAAAGCTAATTTAAGCCATTGTAGAATAAATACCTTTAAATGTACTTTTCCTAAAACTTTATATAACCTTTTTGGAAGTTCTCCTGATACTTATGGTATATTTGATCAAATTGATTAGGCATTTCAAAGCAGGCGAGAAAAACTAAAAAGCTTTGAATAAAAGGTTAAATGTTTATAAGTGACATGTTCCAAAACTAATAAGCGCTTCATTTTGTTAAGGTGCTGTTTCTACACACCAGTGTAAAAGAAGCCAAGTATATATAGAACAGTCAATAAGATTCATAGTTCATAGTGCCGCAACAATTTTTTGTTGCTGCTTCTGTAGCGAATTTGAAGCCAATCCATAGTTTGAGAAATCGAAAAACATTGAAAGAGATTGAATATTTTTTATACATGACATTAAAATGAGACAGATAAAATGAATGATAAAATACATTTTAAAGGTAGATTTATTTACCAAAAAGTTCTAAATAAACGATTAAAAGCTGTTGCGGTAATGAATGAGGGAAAAAACGAAAAAAATGTACTAAGAGTGCTAATGTAGGTACCCGAATAATTGAAGTGGGCGAGTTGGCGAATAACCTAACCTGTTGTCACTGTCAGAAAGATATTTTATTAAAAAATATTGTTGATGAAAGGCGATTAGGTTTGAATTCTATTTTTTCAATAAAATGTCAAGATTGCCATACATTAACTCATGTCAGTACTGAAAGAAAGCATACATTTTGGGTGGTTAGTTTAATATTTTTAAACTTCTAGGGGGTACGCTGATTATGTGTACAAAATTTGGTTGAGTTTGCTAAGTGGCCTCGATTTCGCCCCCCCCCAAATGGCTAATTTTGGCCTCAGAAAAAAAATATTTTCATTATTATAGGTTTATTTTATTGCATATATCATTTTTTCTTGTTTTTTTTTTTAAGTTTGAAAAGATTACAATTTTAAATTTTAACCCCTCGATATGCACTACTTCGTTTTTCGAACCAGCACAGTCCACAAAAATTTCGGTGGCGCTACAGACTAACTAACAAGACTGGCAGACATTTTGAGAAAACAATTATTATTTCAGAAAAAAGAAAGAAAAAAAACGCTTATTTCATGCACGATCACAACACTTGACCATATACCACATGTTATGGCAAACTGATAAAATGATGAGCCATCACGCCATATCCGGAAAAAAAATTAAACTTATATACTTTAAAGAGTGAACTAATAGCCGTAAAAATAATAATGCATTCAAAAATTTCTATAAATATCGTTTTGTTATTTTTTAGCAAAATGTAATCAACTCCTACGTTGCATCTTATGAAAATTATAATTTTTGAAAAAATCTAGCGCACGCGCGCTTTCTACTTTTGATTCCCTCTAACCGCTGGTTTGATAAATGCGCTGTGTGCCAAAATGTTTTTAGTGAGAATTTTTCTCTATATACATTTTTCATTATTTATTCCATATTTATCTCAGCAAACTGTGTTGTAACTGTGATATGAAATTTGATGCTTAAAATATGTGTATTGGTTATTGTTTAATGTTGGTTTAGTTTTTTATAAAAATTGTACGAAGGGTTTCTTAATTATAATTAAATATGTATGTAAACTTTCCGATATCACCGTATAGTGCAATGCTAAAGAGCCCGAAAAAATCGATTTTTGAAATTAAATATCTCCGGAACTGTATTGTTTCATCAATTTCGTTTTGCCACCAATCGATGCACAAGTATTTCAATAATAATATATCTAAATTTCAGAAAAATCCTACGAAAACGCATTTGGCGGAACAACTACCTTAAAGTAATAGTAGGTTTTCAATTTCATTTCAATCGGTTGGACGGTTTGGAAAAAATCGTCGACAAAAAAAGGAATCCATCCATCCATGGAATGAAAAAATCGCACTTTTTAGGCTGTGGACGAAACCCCATGTAATTTTTGGCAAAACCGTCATGTCTTAAAATTCAACCTAATTGAATACTACAATTTGTGACTTTGGTTCAGACCTTAGACCATGAAATATATAGACACGCCCTCTGCTACTCTCCACACAGAGTGAAGTGAGGCCAACATCGCCTACAGATGACGTCACGTTCTCGTATAAATATTTTGGTTATATTAATTTAATATTAATTTGCGATTATTGGAATCCAAAATAAATAATCTAAACTACGATAAATTTATCTCAATGTATAATAATTCCTATAGTGGCCATGCTATTTCTGGGTGTTCCTGCCTACAGATGACGTCAAGTTCTATAGGAGATGTTGGCCTCACCAAATCGACACCAGGGCATGTCTATATACTTCATGGTCTAAGGTTCAGACCATGGGTTCCGTAGTCTTTACCCGCGAGAACCCTTTTTGAAGTCGAGCTTGCATCTTCTGGCCATTTATGGATAAAGTAAATAAATAAATAAATAAATAAATCTTTATTCCTCGACCTGCTTAGAGGCACAAGTCCTCGGTGGCTAGGTCCTCCAAACATCAATACAATCTAGCTACAATACATTAACAAACATCAATACAAATTAATTACAACAATTTAACAATTAATAAACAAGTAAAAAAAAAAAGAAAAAGAAAAAATAGAAATGTATGCTCATTAACAAATAACATGACCATAGATTTCCATCAAAAGACAAAAAGTAATTTAAAAATTCCGCGCAAAAACCCGATACCAGGAGCAAGCGACGCATTAGCCATCCCGGCATTTGCCATAAGTTGTTAAGGAAACCTGGTCAAAACCTTAACAAGGATGGTATGACCTCACTCTACCTCAGCTAATCTCTGCTTGTGAGAACTAAATAAAATTTTGTACAACTCTAGGACTTTATGACTTGACAAAATTTATAATTGATTTAATCATAGGAGGCAGAATACTATAATCCCAAGTAGTAATAAATAGACAGACTTCCACAAATCAATGCCAGATCCTACAAATGAATGCAAACCTATATATTAATATCTGAATTAACTAACTTGTAGGAACCATACTGTATTTAAATTAATACCATTCTTCCCTATATCCTTATAATCTATATAACCATCTGAATCATTCTCAAAAAAAAAGGACATGAGTAGGGACTGTTAACTCGATGCCCAAATTATTGTAATAATAATAAAAATACATAAATTTGGAAGATAACCACATTTAAAAATAAAATCAATAAGCTGTGCATCTTTTTGTCAAGTTTCAGTTTTATATACATAGTTCAAATTGACATAAAATTAAATTGAAAGTTTCTTTTTGCCGAGAGTAACATAATTTTTATAAATTAAAGGACACAATAAAGAGTGTGTCTGCTAGAAAAATAAACTTTGCTGTGAATCAAATGTAATAGACTGATGAAAGGAGCAAAGGCCTCGAAACTATAGTCTCGTTATAAATAAATTAAAAAATTTATTTTTCCGACAGAAGACACCCTCTTTTATTGTCTCCTTTAATTTGACATAAAATTACTAATTCCCCAAAATATAATGGAGAATACCGAGTAATGAAAAAGTTTTCACTTTTTTCTTTAATTTTTATTTTTTGTGTTCAAAAGAAAAAAAAACGTTTCTTGAGTAGTTTAAATTTGGTTGGAATTCTTTTCTCCTAAAAGAGAGGAATCTTGAAGATTTTTTTTTGCAGATGTGTTTTTTCTCTCTTTCCTTTTTGTTAGGTCTCTGATTCGGATGAAATGGTTTTTCTCGAAACCTGTCCCAAATGACACCATGGACTCACACTCCTTATATGGAAATAGAATAGAGATAAAGGCACGTAAGAATTTAGATTTATTTTTAAGAGAAGAAATTCTCTCGATAAAGAAAACTCAATGAGGTTTCCCCTGCTTGATGCAAATAGACGTATATAATAAATATACATATATAAAGAATATGTATATAGTTTATCCAATATTATAGGATATACATTTTATTTATCTGTTATTTAATTAAATTAATTTATGTGACCAACTCAATAATACAACAAAACGAAAAACATCCAATCGGGTATTTGACTCCATGAGAAATCAGGGATCAAATATTTCTAGAATGATGATGAGGGTGAAACCTTCGAAATTATAGTCTAACAAATAAATTATACATATATTTGTTATATATGGTATTTGTATATGTTTATTTGATCAAAAGCAGAGGACAATCTGATTAATTTCTCTATATAAATCAACAACTCTGGTACCCTCGGCAAAATAAAATCTTTTCAATTAAATAGATCCTCTGCTTAATATAATATATATTCTCACATAAATGTGTAAAAAAAATATATATATTTTTTTTTATTTGAGAGTTTTTCCTTAATCTTCAGTCAAATCGTACTATAAACAACTTTTGTACCATTAGGTACAAAAAGCATTCATAATTATGACTTAGGGCCAGTTAGTATGTCGGTTGGTAAACTCTTTTAAACGTTGCCAAAGGGTAAATCCTTAGAATTCACCTTGTACCCGATGGGATGGCCAATCAGATGAAATTGCCTGTCACCGGTCACAAGGTGAATTTTAAGGTTTTACCCTTTGTCAACGTTTAAAAAGAGTTTACCAACCGACATGCAACTGGCCCTTAATGTTCAGAGACTGAAGATGAAGGCAAAGCCTTCGAAATTATAGTCACAAATAAATAAATTTATACACATATACATGTCTGAATATTTATTTACATCGAGCAGAAGAACATTCTTTGATTTATTCTTATAAATTCAACAACTTTGCTAGTCTTGGTAAAAATCGTTTTAATTTTATATTTGCTGATTGAAAATTGTTTTATTTATTAAATTATACTCTGCTCAACAAAAATTTGATCTGTAAACCTAACAAGTGATCCCAGTATAGTTTTATACGCTGATTCTTATGGTGTTTTTGGATTTTTTTTAAAACAGGTCAGGGATTTGAGGATGCTTTTGATCTAAACTCCGAAAAAAGGCCATTTTAGTCTATTCTTGAAACGCAGATATGAAACAGCAACATTTGAAGTCAAAATAACAGATAAAATATTTTTGAAGGAGACAATAAAAAGAGTGTGTCTTCTGTTGGAGTTATAAATTTTATTTTTAATGAGACTATAGTTTCGAGGGCTTTGCCCTCTTCATCAGTCTATTATAATTGATTCACAGGAATTAAAATATGATTGGATCCATTCATACATTAATTCCTGTGAATCAATTGTAATAGACTGATGAAGAGGGCAAAGCCCTCGAAACTATAGTCTCGTTAAAAATAAAATTTATAATTCCAGCAGAAGACACACTCTTTTATTGTCTCCTTCAATATATAAAAATTCTGCTACCCTTGGCAAAAAACTTTCAATTTAAGATAAAATATTTATAATCAATAGGACTGATGATGAAAGCCAAGCCTCCGAAACTATCTCTATCAATGTTCCCTTAATAGAACAAAGTTTCCTCTTTGAACTTCAGTTGACTGCTTTTTAGCTCAATTAGAACTCATTTTATAACTAAAAAATGAAGCCCATCTTTTTTTTATCTGTTTTATTCCCCTTTAAAATATGTAGTTTTAGTTTTTTGCTTTAAATCGAGTTATAATCGAGATAAAAGCAAGCGGTAAATTGAAAATCAAAGAGGAAGCTGTTTTCTATCAAGGGAATAAAATATTTTGATTTGAATTATTGCTGTTTCATATCTATGTATGGAGACTGGAAAATTGACCAAAATGGTCTTTTTCGGCGTTTTGACCAAAAACATCTCAAAACTCTTGTAAAAAATCGGAAAATGACATGAGAATCAGTTTAAAAAACTCTACTAGAATCCAGTATTAGGTTTACAGATTAAATTTTTTGTCGAGCAGTGTTAATAATCAATTTGGATGTTATTTTTTTCTTGAATAAGAATTTGCTTTTATTTTGAAAGTGCGTGTTGAGCGTTGATACTTGAGATAGCTCACTCAATCGCAGTTTCGTAATGGACAGCTGGCCGACAGGGACGTTACGTCGTTACGTTTATAAACAGAAATGCATTCATAGATGAGAGAGAGAGCAACCAATCTCTTCCACTTCTTTTTATTGCTCAATATTCTTACATTTCTCCGCCTTGTATCAATATTAACACATTAAAAAAAAAAAAAAAAGATGGCCCCCAGCAAGGGACAAATTTCCATTAAGAATGAATTTCGGTTGATAATATCATTATTTTATATTTTAGTGAATTGTCAATTTTTTTGTCACCGTATAGTTAGTTCTAAGCTAAAACTTGGTTGAAATGCAATTTATTAAAACAAAATTTTGTTGCGAATTTTAGCTCATTATCAAGTATACGGCAATGCATGCCAGAGATATTATTTTTATCGAGGGGTGAACCGCGACCTAATATCGTGAACACCAACTTCCATCTCCAAGTAGAAGACAATAGATGAAGGGGCATTATCCAAATTAATTCCACATAATTCCAAAGATGGTGTACACCTAATTCTAATCGCGGTTCACCCCTCGATTTTTACTATTAGATATATTATAGAAGCAGATAATGTTAGGTACTAAGATTAATTAAGATCAAAAACATTACATTTAGAAAACTTTTCAAATAGGTATAAATAAAGACAAAAGTGAACATGATTCTCATTCCCTCTGGGGGAACATATAGTATTGAATCAACGCAAAAATCTTATTTTTTAGCTCATTGTATTGAAAAATGTCAGGAACGTGGAGAAAAAACGGTTTTAACTAAGATTTTGGAAGTACTTGGAAATATTTGGAAGCACTTGGAAATATTTGGAAATACTTGGAAATATTTGGAAGTACTTGGAAATATTTGGAAGTGCTTGGAAATATTTGAAAGTACTTGGGAATATTTGGAAGTACTTGGAAATATTTGAAGTACTTGGAAATATTTGGAAGTACTTGGAAATATTTGGAAGTACTTGGAAATATTTGGAAGTGTGCTTGGAAATAATTGAAAGTGCTTGGAAATAATTGAAAGTACTTGGGAATATTTGGAAGTACTTGGAAATATTTGGAAGTACTTGGAAATATTTGGAAGTTCTTGGAAATATTTGGAAGTGCTTGGAAATAATTGAAAGTACTTGGGAATATTTGGAAGTACTTGGAAATATTTGGAAGTACTTGGGAATATTTGGAAGTACTTGGAAATATTTGGAAGTGCTTGGAAATAATTGAAAGTGCTTGGAAATAATTGAAAGTACTTGGGAATATTTGGAAGTACTTGGAAATATTTGGAAGTACAAGTGGAAGTAGGTGTACAGCATATTAGGTCGCGGTTCACCCCTCGCCTATACATATATACACATAATCTGTGGGCCACTACAAGGCTAGAAATGCAAAAACTGGGTGCGGGGGTGAGGGGGCGGAATTGGGGTGGTGTGGGGTGTAGGTGGGGTGTAGGGGTGCAGGAGGTGTGGTGAAGTGGTGGGCGTCCGGGGATTAATATATAGCTTTTAACTGAAGCAAAAAGTTACCGAGCATCGCTCGGTGGCCAGGTACTTATTATTAATTATTCATAAAGGCGTCTGTGGGGTAAATAAGTTTTCACTTTTTTTTATTGAAAATAAATGTAAGATAGTGAAGCGCCATCCATCCCTTTGAATAGTTTTGATATCTGGATAGAAAGAGATAGGGAAGGCGTGAGAAAGATAAAAGGCGACTAGAATGTGAGTGGGAAAGAGATAGAGAGAGGCGCTTGGTTGCTGGTTGGGTTGGGTCTGTGAGCCAGTGAGCCAGCCAGGCAGGCAGCCAGGCAGGCAAGCTGTCTGCGGGAGAGGAACCGAAGGCGACAAGCAGTCTGGCTGAGCCCTCCAACAAGAAAGAAAGAGAGAGCTGGCGACACCGCCTGGCTGCCTTCTATGGTCGCCTTTGCCTTTGGGCCTTCCAGCAAAGCAAAGCAAACCAAGCCTTTTTCTATATCTACCCTCTCACTCTGACTGGCCTTCATGAGGCAGCTTCCTTTAACAACAATTCATTCACAAAAGAGCACAAAGCATTCTCTCAAGTCTCTCTCTAGTCTAATGGAACAATAAGAAAATTAAACAAAATGTGTTACCTTCTTTTCAACAAGTACACCTCACCTACCTACCTACCTCTACCTACCTACCTACCTACCTACCTCTTACCTCAACCATTCTTTTTACCTGGCTATCTTATCATTTGAGAAAATTGCCAATATATCATCACAAAAATAAATTATTTTATTATTTATTGAAGATTAAATAGGTGGATATAATTACAAATTGGAGAGAAAAAAAAAATAGAAAACTTTTTCAAAACTCTGTAGGTTGTTTGCAGTTGCGATGAATTAATAATTTTTATATAAAAGACAAATACCGATATTAGTAAATCTTTTATATTCATATCAAGAATAATCGTTCCATATTACTCGTATGTTTCCTGTATTTGATTCGATAGAGAATCGAAAGCAGGTGATTTTTGTCAAATATTAAGTGAAAATAATATCCGAATTTATATATTTCTTCTTCTTCTTAATCTTCTCTATAGGCTTTCGCCTGTTCTTCCAATAAGAAAATAAAAGCTTGAGTTGTTTACCAAAAAAGAATTTAGTCTTTTTGATTTTAAGTCGATTCTTCCACGTTATCAGTAGAGGTTGCCATTAATAGTCAAAACATCAAAAATCGAATACAATAAGGTTATTCCGCTAGTATTAGATAAGAATCGATCGTTATTTTTGATTTTAAGCCGTTTCCTCCATGTCTTCAGCAATGGTTACCAATAATAATCAAAACGTCAAAAACCTAATGTAGAATTGTTATTCCTCAAGTATTAGATGAGAATCGATCATTATTTTTGATTTTAACTCGATTCCTCCATGTCTTCAGCAATGGTTACCATTAAAAACCGAAACGTCAAAAATCCAATATAGAATGGTTATTCCTCAAGTATTAGATCAGAATCAATCACTATTTTTTATTTTAACTCGATACCTCCATGTCTTCAGCAAAGGTAACGGATAAAAAAACAACGCAGTTGCTATGGTTACTTATAAAATTTCCTCCCAAATTTTTATCATTTTACAGCGAGAAGCCTAACCATTCTTACTTAAACAAGTTTAAATGAGCTATATTACCGATCAAATGAATAAATTTTAAAGTTTTTTTTTTAATTTTGGTAAAATAAGGAATTTAAAAAAAAAGTACAATCTTACTCTTAGAGTAAAGTACTTTAAAATATACTTTTACTAAAAACTTTATTTAACCTTTTTTGTTGTCCCCTAGGTACTTATTTAGGACTTTAAATTTCATCAAAATTGGTTAAGTCATTTTCAAGATATTTAGAAAAAACTAAAAAAGTACTGAAATAAAGTACTAATGTTTGTGGGCCGATATGTACCAAAAACTAATCAGCGCTTCAGTTTGTTAAACTAATGGTAGGCTTTCAATTTCATTTCAATCGGTGCAAAGGTGTGGAAAAAAATCGTGGACGAAAAAAACAATAACATACATACATCCATCCATCCCCCACACACTTCCAAAAAAAAATGGCACTTTTTGGCCTCTCGACGAGATCCCATTTGGCAAAATCGTCAGGTGCTAAAATTCAACCTAATTGAATTCTACAATTTGTGACCTTAATTGAGTCCATGGGTTACGTAGTCTTTACCTGAGGACCCTTTGAAGTCCCGCTTGGCGCGAGAGCGATTCTAATACTTTACCCATGCTTCGCATTGGATAAAGTAAAAAGAATAAAGACGTTAGTTTCTTGCTGCGAAATCTTTCCATCTTTTTTTTCGGCCGCCCTCTGCTCCGAGTGCCACGTGGGCGATTTTCCTTCACGATTTTTGCAAGGCGGTCATCCGTCATTCGTTCCACATGTTCCCCCCATCCTCTCTTTCTCACATCGATCCATTCCATTATATCCTGGATTTCGCTTAGTTCCCTTAGATCATTGCTGCGGATTCTATCCCTTAATGTTTTCCTGTGTATAGCCCTTATTATTCTCATCTCTGTTGTTCGGAGTAGTTGTTGGGTGGTAATCGTTGATGCTCTGGTTTCTGTTGCATATGTCAACACTGGACGTACGCAGGTCTTATAAATTCGTACTTTGCTTTTTGCTGACATATATTTGTTTTTCCAGACCAAACCATATAGACATCCAGCTATCCTAGCTCCGTTTGTTACTTGGGTTTTAACCTCTTGGCTGAGATCTCTGTGCGCCGAAATCTCGGCTCCCAAATAGTTAAATTTTTCAACTTGATCTATTGTTGTATTTTTAAGTTTGACTTCACACTTAAGCTGTTCTTTCGCTATCACAATACATTTTGTTTTTTCAAAGGATATTTCCATATTTAATCTTTCTGCAATTTGATCGAATTGAGACAAGAGAGTTTGCAGATTTTCTAACTTGAAATAATGAAGTTAAATATACTTATAATTTTCTCATTAATATATCAAAGAATAATTAACACATTAACGAGAATTGTTTTTGATCGCGTTTTTTAAACAAGATATACCTATATCGCGAGACTACTGCTGGTTGAGGCTATTGGAGTCTGCTGAGTTAATTTTGGACCAAGAGAGAATGAAAAAGATGTGATCCATTTGGCTATAATCCAGCATCATTTTCGCTTTTAGCCCGCATGAGACTTTTTATTAATGATAAACACCTAACATACGTGTTAACAGATCTAGCGCGCTAGACTGGGAGATTCAATATATAACATCTCAGATTTCAAATTCATTTGGTGGTCCATATCAATGTTTAATATTAAAAGTGTCATGCGGGCTAAACGCGAAAATGATGCTGGATTATAGCCAAATGGATCACATCTTTTTCATTCTCTCTTGGTCCAGAATTAAGACTCAGCAGCAGACTCCAATAGCTTCAACCAGCAGTAGTCTCGCGATATATATCTTGTTTAAAAAGCGCGATCAAAACAATTCTCGTTAATGTGTTAATTATTCTTTAATATATTAATGAGAAAATTATAAATATATTTAGTTCCATATTTGAAAAATTTCAAAAATCTAAACATTATTCAAAATATATAGTTTGGCTGTATGTTAAGATTTAGAAACAAAAGACCGCGAAATTATTTAAACATGAAGATCGATTCTTTGAATGAAATTTTTTTTCGCGTGCTATAGGGTGGCCCCTTGTTTTGGGTATTTTCGAATTTTTACGCTGACAGAGGCTCATTATGTTTCGAAATAAAAGAAAACAATAATATCCCCCAAGTTTCAAGTCTCTATCTCAATTTTAAAAACGTGTGCTACACAGCGATGCAAGTTTCCCATCTAAATAACATGAGGTTTTTGGCATAGAAATATCAATTTTTTATTCCGGCCTAAGCAATGTTTCAAAAAATTTGAAACTCTGTAGACTTTATCCTTATAATAATAGTAGCTATCCTTCACAATTTTTATACATTTTTAGCTATTATAATTTTGGAGTTACAGTTGGATAAAATACTGCTATTACTTAGTGTTAGTAGGTAAGTTATATACTCCAAAATTATAGTAGCTAAAAATCTGTACAAATTCTGAGGGATAGCTACTATTTATTGCAGGGATAAAGTCTAGAGAGTTTCAAATTTTTGAAAAATTACTTTGACCGGAATAAAAAATTGATCGTTCAATGCCAAAAACCCCATGTTATTTAAGATGGGAAACTTACATCGCTGTTCGGCATAGAGACTTGAAACTTGGGGGATATTTTTATTTATTTATTTCGAACCATATGAGCCTCTGTCAGCGTAAATATTCGAAAAAACCTAAAATAAGATCCACTCTAGTGCTATATTATATCAGATATACTTAGACCCAGGTGGGCAAAACAAGTGCCCGGATTGCATTTTTGGCATTCGGGTTCAATTCTCGAAGGGGTGAAACAATTCTTCTAACATAATAAAAATAATTCATAATATCTTGGATCTAGTAGTTGACCATCTCCCTTGATTTTCTATAATACTTTTAAATGATAAATATCTAAATCTGATATTAATTTCGAAAAATCACGAGTTTAATTTTTACTTTATCCAATGCGAAGCATGGGAGAAAGTATTGTAATCGCTCTCGCGGCAAGCGCGACTTCAAAGGGTCCTCAGGTAAAGACTACGGAACCCATCCACTCAATTAAGGTCACAAATTGAAGTATTCAATTAGATTGAATTTTAGCACGTGACGGTTTTGCCAAAAATTACCTGGGATCTCGTCGAGAGTCCAAAAAGTGCCATTTTTTTGGAAGTGCGTGGGGATGGATGTATGTTATCATTTTTTTCGTCCACGATTTTTTCCACACCGTTGCACCGATTAAATTGAAATTGAAAACCTACCATTATTTTAACAAAATGAAGCGCTGATTAGTTTTTGGTACATATCGGTCCACGAACATTAGTACTTTATTTCAGTACTTTTTCAGTTTTTTCTAAATATCTTGAAAAAGACTTAACCAATTTTGATGAAATTTAATATCCTAATTAAGTACCTTAGGGACCACAAAAAAGGTTAAATAAAGTTTTTAGTAAAATTATATTTTAAAGTACTTTACTCCAGAGTAAGATAGTATTTTTTTTAAATTCTTTATTTAAAATTCATTAAAATTTATTCATTCATCGGTTTATTATACAGTAGTTCATTTAAGTCAGAATAGATAAGCTTCTTCAGCAATGGTTACCAATAATAACCGAAATGTCAAAAATCCAATGTAGAATTGTATCTGATTAATAATAAAGGAATATAAATATTAATATTTCAAATGAATTTGGATAAAGTTTAGCAACGATCCGTTGCAGTTTATTTTTTTACTGATAATGATAATATTATGACGATAAAAGAGTATGTCTACTGGTGGAAAAATTAACTTTTAATTTATTTATAACGAGACTATAGTTTCGAGAGCTTTACCCCTTCATCAATTGTAATAGACACACTCTTTTATTGTCTCCTTTAATTTATAAAAATTCTGCTATTTTAGGCAAAAAGAAACTTTCAATTTGATAATATTATGATTTAATAGATTTAAAAAAATAATATTTGCAACCACCTGAATGTTTTAACTGAAATAAAAGTGCAAATCTTGCAAGATATATTAAGACAAAAAATGACCATACACTTTCAAGACCAAAACTGAGACTATTGCAGTCTTGGTCTTAGTCTGCCAATCCCTAATATTATCTTATATAGGAACCTGGTCTGTATATATGAATGCCTAGAATTTTCTATAAAAACAAAAAACACGTTTCAACATCTACTTCTGGATGAGTTTGGAAAATTAATAAATACCTATATCACTTAGCATTTTGATTAGTTATTCTATGATCGTGGACGTACGGCTAGCAAGCTCATGCGTACCGGAAATGTTGTCTATTATATACTCGTATTAATTTTTATAATTTGAATTTTAAAATAATTACAATTATGTGTAGATTTCATGCTTGGGTAGTTGTGTTGTTTCTCATTTGAAAAGATTAAGTTGAAATCACTTTAATTAAGTATTTTTCATGAGGTATTCTCATCCAAATGCGCATTAAGTTTCGAGAGAAAAAAAAAAGTTATTTTGATATGAGAGTAAAATAGCATGGTTTTCATAACAAAGACATGTTGTGAAAGGCTTACTGTTTTACTCAAGACTTCGAAAGGGGACCCAAAATAAGCAATAAATTGAAAATCTTTTTAGAAAAATGCCAAAATAATACTAGCAGTAACCTGTACAAAAGGTAAATGCAATTACATAATTAGTATAACATGGACCAGATTAGAGAAAAAAATGTTTACTTTTTGAGAATCTGCTTATAGATCAAGAGCCCACGACGGCCAGACCTTCGTTATTTTATAAAAGCTGAAAGTTTTTCTGTGCATGTACCTTATACAGGTAAGAACGACCAACGACTATAGAGTTTGGGTTGTGGTTACTTTGGCAGGTAACAGGTAATAAAGGTGTATAAAATAGTACTTTAAATTCGTTAAAGTATAAAGCTCAATTTTTTTATATTTTCTTCGGGATAACTTTAGAAATCTCGTCATCCATTGCCGGACACTTATGACAGTTGCTACCCCTGCCAGACACCCCTAAACTTTAATAAATTATAATTATACTTTCGTTATAATATAAAAGATAAATTTTATATATGTTACTTGGCGACCTATAAAAAATGTTACCTCAATAGGCGGACAGTTTTAATGGTTTTTACATAGATTTTTGACATTTCGGTTATTATTGATAACCATTGGTGAAGACATGGAGGAATCGACTTAAAATCAAAAATAACCATCGATTCTTATCTAATACTAAAGGAATAACCTTATTGCATTCCATTTTTGTTGTTTTGACTATTAATGGCAACCTCTACTGAAAACGTGGAAGAATCGACTTAAAATCAAAAAGACTAAATTATTTTATGCCAAACCACTCAAGCTTGAGTTTCTTAAAGTTTAGGGGTGTCTGGCAGGGGGTAGCAACTGTCATAAGTGTCCGGCAATGGATGACGAGATTTCTAAAGTTATCCCGAAGAAAATATAAAAAAATTGAGCTTTATACTTTAACGAATTTAAAGTACTATTTTATACACCTTTATTACCTGTTACCTGCCAAAGTAACCACAACCCAAACTCTATAGTCGTTGGACGTTCTTACCTGTATAGGGGACATGCACAGAAAAACTTTCAGCTTTTATAAAATAACGAAGGTCTGGCCGTCGTGGGCTCTTGGGCTATTAAGGAAATGACAGAAAATTTTCCAAGTATAATATAGTTGAGCTCTGAGTGAATGAAAATGTTTACTAATACTGCCTTCAATGATAAAATATCTAGATCCCTCAAAAAATAATAATTTCATCGAAGAATAAATAAATAAAAACTATTTCACGACTAGCTACGTTCTCTGCAAATTTTGGGGAATTAAACAATGATTATGTCAAGTTTATCAAATATACAGTCCTAAGACTGTTTTGATATAACCACCCGGCTCCACTTAACTCTATCTCATGCAAACTTTTTCACTTCTCTAAAATTATCACATCCCATATCTTTCATATTCCGACTATATGTTTTAATGCTTATTATCTATTCAAGTTTTTTTTATAATAATATTGATACAAGAAAAAAAGTTGGGTCAAAAAGGTACAATCAATGTAGTCCGCGGTGGACCCTTGTATCGTGAAAAGAAGTGATTTCAGGGATTGGATCGAAGTTGAAGTTTGTATAAATATTATACGTATCTCAATCAGAAAATCTATAAAATCAAAATTGGAAGAAAAAGTGAAACTCTTTCAAGACTCGGTACGCTGCTTTTTTGTGAATTAATAATCTTAAATGATAAATTTCTATATTGTGTAATCATTTACCATAGGTTTAAGATTTTCTTACCTAGAATAATAAAAATTATTCTCTACTAGTCTGAAACAGGTTTGGATTTGTAGTTGGCATCCTTGCAATGCCTTAGCTCTATAGGAGAGATCATTCCATCCACGTTCTCTTTACTCGGCCAGATTCTAATGAAATAATCGCTAACAACACATTTATTAAAATAATATTATAAAAGTGAAAACTTATTTACGCTCGAGACGCCTTATAAGGAATTAATAATAAACTTAAATATAAAATAACTTGTTCATTTATGCTTATGTTATCATTTCGCCTTAAAATCTCAAATAAAATCATTCAAAAAATGTTTTCTGCATTTTTGAATCAGAAGTTCTTAATCTTAAAAAGCCCTAAATCTAATCAGTTCCCAGCATTGGAAATACAAATATTTTACAGTGAAAGCAAAGATTTAAGTATCTTTTTGAGTGTCTTTTTTGAAAAAAGATGGAAATTATTTCAAAAATCAACCCAGACCTATAATAATAATAAATGAATTTAACTTTTAAGGACCAATTATAGATTTTAGAGAAAATATTTTTACATTGCATATCAGAGAGGTTCGTCCCCTTAGGAATTGAACCCAAGCGCTAACTTAGCTTTAGCTATAATACTTATATATGTTGCATGTCAGAAAGAGGTTTGTCTTAAGGGTTTGGCTAACGGTCCGGAAAGCTTAGTTAGCGCTTGGGTTCAATTCCTAAGGGGACGAACCTCTCTGATATGCAATGTTAAAATATTTTCTCTAAAATCTATAATTGGTCCTTAAAAGTTAAATTCATTTATTACAAATATTTTAGTACAAAAAAGAATTTTCTACGACTTTTTGTTCTTAAGTTATCATAGCTATCTGAATTCATTCACACACAGAAAAAAAACAATCATGGTTGAAAATTAATTTTCTCAGACAATGAGGGGAAATTTTTTTTTCATTTTTTGGTGAATTCAACTAGACCCAAGAGTAACAAGGGATTTTAATGTTTAATAATATTAAGTTTTAAGTAAATAATTACGATTTGTGATCTTTATCTTCAAATAAATATTTCTCATCTCTTAATAAATTGAATTAATCGAAATAATTCTACATATTTTTGGCAACAACTTACAAGTTTATTTATTCAGATAGCATAGAATTATGCAATTATGAAATGAGTAGAAAGCATTTTCGACAACTGCTTGTTTATTGAAATAATTCTTTAAAGAGTTGTCGAAATGCTTTGCAGAGATGCAATCTTTTGTCGAGATTTGCGGTGCATATAATGGACGAGGCAAAGTTTCGTGGCCAATTTATTTAGCTTTTGGGGGGACCAACATTGCCGCGGAGCAGAATAGGGGCCATTTAGTGTAGGAGGCAGACGTCGCAGTTGTTATGTATTATATTGATTGGCTACTGAAGGGAAATCAACAAAATGTACCAAAAACTGTTGGCTCCCGCGCTGGTCAATCGAAAGGGCCCAATCCTGATACGCGACAAATGCCTCCTGACCACATATGTCGCATAATTGATTCCCTAAAAGTTTGCATCATCCAGCATAATCACTGGACAACTCTCCAAACAGATTGCCTATCACTTCTTCATGCATTTCGACAGCTTAAAGGATAAAGAAACATACATTTCTAAATTTCGACTAGAACTCTAGAGTGTGCTATAAGAACAAATAAATTATAACTTGTTAGTAAAAGTAAGTAGAATCTTTTGGTGCTTATCCCATATTAGTAAAGTTTATCAAGACCTAAGGTAGATGTTTTAAAGTTGAATGGCTCTATAAACCGCATTTATTTTCTCAAGAAACTAATAAATATTTTGTTTCTTTTTAAATTTCAGGAAATTCATAAAATATAATATTCATTGGAGAATTGATGGAAAGCAGCCTAAGAATAATGAAAAATAAAATAAATTTATAGGAACTGTAGGTATTAGATGAAGGAGGTGGTATCAGCCAAAGTTGGATGCGCTGGGTTCAATAAAACACGCTTAATAAAACGTTTCGACCTGAATTTATTTCGCCATCTTTCAGTTAATTGGGAGTTACACACACAATGCGGTACACATATGTGATTGAACCTAGCCTTGTCAAAAATAAGAATTGTAGCTTCATGTAAATTTATAATGTGCCTGCGCCAAAGGTTCAGAGATGAATGTCGTCACTTTAATCCTTTTTAAAAACCGACGGTTAGGAGGATTTTCCCTCCTTCTTCAGGGCTTAAGGTAGTTGTTTCACCTTATGGGTTTTCTTTGAAATTTAGACAGATTATTATTTAAATACTTCTACATCGATTGGTGGCAAAACGAAATTTATGAACAATATAGTTCCGGAGATATTAAATTCCAAAGATAAGCGTTTTTCAGACTCTTATACACACGGGATATCGGAAAGTTTACATTCATATTTATTTATAATTAAGAAACTCTTCTTAGCATTGTTATAAAAAGCTTAAACCAGCATTAAACAATAACCAAATATATTTATTAAGAAAATTTTAATTCATAGTTACAATACAGTTTCTGAGATAATAATGAAAAATGTATAATGAAAAATTTGCACTAAAAACAAGCTGGCAACAACGCATTTATTTAACCTCAAAAATGGGTTAACTTTAGCACTTTTTTGACGTTTTTTCGCTTCAGCCATTGTCGCAACAGCTTTCAATCGCTTATTAAGAACTTTTTGTTTTATAAATCTTCCTTTATAATGTACTTTATCTGGCATTTCTATGATAGAATATATACAAGCTCGGACAGTGTTGCCAGATTTGTCAAACGAGCACGGGATTGGCTAGTAGTGGTACATAAGCAGCAACAAGTTTTGGGCTTATGAATCCTTATTGTCTGTTCTATATACTCTTCGAACATTGATGAATCTTAAGAGCAATATTCGCTCATCGTTGACCCTTTGTACGCTAAGACAGACTATCCTTCAAAAGGATCCACTGAAGGAGAAAACACCCTATATCTACTTTGAAGGATAGCAGATGCTCCGAAATAAATACTGATGGAGAAAATCCTCCGGAATAAACCCTGAAGCAGATATTCAAGCACTGTTGAACCTGAAGGAGAAGCAAGTTTCCTATATCGTTCTTGTCGTTGAGAAAACCCTCCAAAATAAACCCCGAAGGAGAGAAAATCCTCCAAAACGACGTTATAATAAATATATTTTATTCAAAAATTTATTTTTCATAATACTTGGGCTGCCTTCCATCAATTCTCTATGAAATTCTGTTAGAACAGTCAGTCTCCAAAAGAAAATACTTCCTATTTCATTCAGGTCATTTTTTTTTTTAGAAATAGATTCATTTTATATCTTCTATATAATAAAAATGAATTTCTTTTTCTTTGTAAGCGGAGATCTCTCAAATGCCTGGAGCGATTTGGTTAATTTTTTTTAAAAAATGTTCGTAATAGTCCATTTAAGGTTAATACGTAAAAAAATATGGGAAAAGTTGCCGGAAAATTGGAAAATTCACGAAAATTTAAAACAAAATCTGTATAGCCAACATAGCTTGCCAAACAATAAAAGAACTAAACTAGCAAACTAAACATTTGTTGGGGAGCACCGTTTGTCATATTTTTGAATGTCATTCATTCTTAATAGCATAGATAATAGAGTTCTAACCACATTATCGTTGAAGAAGAATTTAATAATGCAACAAAGATTTAAAAAAACTATCTATTTTTTTTAAAGTACATTTAAAAACAAAAATTAAAAAAATAAACTGCAACGGATCGTTGCTAAACTTTATCCAATGTACTATCTTATTCTAAAATAAAGTACTTTAAAATATAATTTTACAAAAAACTATATATAACCTTTTTTGTGGTCCTCAAGGTACTTAATTACAATGAATTTTAAATCCCACAAATATTAATTTGACAATTTAATTGATGAACTCAAAAATTGTTATTTAATTGAATAAACTGCAACGGATCGTTGCTAAACTTTATCCAAATTCAATCGCCGAAGGCGAGCCTTGAAGGTAGTTTTAAATAAAAATTAATTGGTAATTTAGATCATAGTTTTTTCTTTCACTTGGCAAATCTAAATTTTAAAATGATGGATGATGATTAGAAGGAAAAAAAAGAAAAGGATGATTTATCTAAATGTAAACCCAACCGGGCTTTTATCGTATCATTGAGAATTGAAGGAAATTGAAGAAGGAAGGGCTCCCTTCGCTTATGCCAAATATTAGCACCCCTCGAAGGTCGAAGGGTGCACTCCCCTTGGCCCTCGGCTGGCCTGGTGACCAAGTGCCTAAATGCCTACTGGTTGCTTCCAAAACGATCGATATTCCCTCCCCATTGAGGGTCGCAGGAAGAGGAAGAGGACAGGAAAAACAACAACGGTCGGGAGACCCGGGGTCCTACAATGCGGGCAGTGGCAGTGGACAACAACGAAAAAAAAACAACAAAATGTTCAAATTAATAGAAATATATTAAAAAAATGAAAAAAATCAACCAAGAATACATGGTCAATTTTTTATCCATATTATAAAAAATATATACTTTTCATTTCAAAAATACAATTCATTGATTGTTAATATTCATGTTTGGCTGGTAACAAGAGTAGTACTTAATAATAGTGTATAAAATGAGCTGCATTCAATTTTTATCAAAATTTCAATTTAATAAATATAGATCTATGTATATCTCTATTAATATTATACAATATATGTATATATAAATATAAATGAATTTATAAAATTTTTTACAAAATATATATATATTTCTTTATATTTTTAGGCACTTTAAGAAAATCTTTTTTTCTTTCTAAATTTGTTTTGTAGATAATATCTTATCAAAAAATTGATAAAAAAGTATCTTTAAGATAGACTTTTATAATATAATCTATTAAAATAAATTTATATAAAGGTATATATTTATCAATCTATATATCTATGTACAAAATATGAGCATTTTTTTATAAATTATATTGAGCTTTAGATTTGATTCATTATAGTGATGTTTTCCAAAATGTTTTTGAATTACTTAAGCTTAAAATTAAAAATAAATACAATAATATACAGTATATATTAATTGTTATTAAAAAAATGTACGATAAGATAATTACCATTAAATTAAATAAATAAATAATGTAAAAATAAAAACATTTTGGAAAACAAATTAAAATGATTTATTTATTTATTTGCTATGTACAAAAATCACATTTTAGATTATTCACGAAAAGGTTTTCACGGCTGTTAAGGCACTGCTGTCTTTTTGTTTCATCTGTACATATGAATGAACCTGTTGTCGTCATGTTTGAGCCATTTCGGCAACTGATATGGGTACAGATAGTCTTGTTGTGGATAGATCATCTGTAGCGGGTGGATGTAGTAGGGTGGATAGGGTGGCAGGTACAGAGGATGGACTGAGGGTGGTGGGGGAGGGGGTGGTGTCGTCGGGACAAGTTCAGGGGTTGTCGAAGCTGCCTTTCTCGGTTTGACCAAGCAGAGGGCCGTCTCCTGGACGGGGTCTTCAACGGGGGCGCAGCAGAGCCGCTTCACAGGCACAGGCTCTAGCACGTCCACCTCCAGCTCGTCTTCAATCAGTTTCCGTTTGGGTGATGTTGACATTGCCGGTGGACACGAAGATGGTGTCCTGGCTCGGTCAAGTCGTTGCCGATAGAGTCCACCCCGGTAGGCGGCCTCGGCACGCAGTTCGGCCTCCTGGCCCAGCCACTTTTGCACCTGGCGTCGATTAATGGAGAACTTCCTGGCGGTGGCGCGCTGGTTTCCCTGGCAGGCAGCGTCCGCGTGGAACGCGTCCAGCACCTGTAGCTTGAACTGGAGGGAGAAACTGCGACGTTTCGAGAGGGCAGCGCATGTAAAGTCAAGTGCTTGGTCACTGTCACGGCCATCGCTATCCTCGTCTTCCTCCTGGTCTGCATCATCCTCGAGGTCCTCCTCATCTTGAGGACGTAGTACCTCAATGCGGACGCTAGGAAAGAGGCTGACGCTGACATTACAGCTGACGCTTGGGGAGGATTCTCTGGCAGCAGCAGGAGGCCTGATGTTTGCTGACGGCTCGGAGGGCTGCGTTCGCCTTGTGTCGCCAGGCAGTCTAGTGGGTTCGGCGAGGTTCAAGGCCGGCGCCTCAACCGTTGTCCGCAGCGCAGCCTCGGCTTGAAGCCACTTCTGGATCTGCCTTCGGTGAATGCCGTATTTGCGAGCGGTGGCGCGTTGATTACCACGGCAATCGGCATCCTTGCGGTATGAATCGAGCACTTGTAGTTTGAATTGAGGAGTAAAAATGCGTCTTGAGCCCATCGCTTTGCTTCTGGTCGCCTTGGGGGCGCCTTCGGAGGCGGCGCCAGATTCAGAGCACAGCAACATCGCACACAGAGTAGACAGACAGAGCGGCACTGCCTCGATCGCTCAAGTGCTAACGGACTATTTTTGGTGGGGCGCTTCAAGAGGGGAGCGCCCTGGCGGCGGGGAAACGCACCGCAGGGTTGCCAAACGAGCTAAAGGAAAAACACGAGGCACGAGGCACACAATGCAGCTTCGTAGGTATTTCAAGGTTTTGACTCAGTGCGTGTCCTTGGGGAGAGCACTAGCTGGCAACAGCGCCGATCACGCCAGACAGGGTGACGCCGGACAAGAAAAAAAAGGGGGTCCAGGCTCCTGACTGGCTAGCAGCCTCTCTGTTGCTGCTCTTGCTGCTGTTGCTGTTGCTCTCTCTTTGGGAGGGGGCCGGGGGGAGGGGGGCAAAGCCAAAGCAGCCGGACAGCCCGCGTGACGCCAGCCAGCCAGCCAGCCACTCGGTAATGGAAACAAATGGCCGAGAGATGCCGAGCCGATTCCCATTCATCGGTTATCAACGGGGTCATGTGGCTGGCATCTTGAAACGCCACCACTTGTTGGACACGAGAACAAAGAGAAGGCGCCCAGGCCGATGACCTCGCCCTTGATAACGAACGCCTTTGCCACTAAAACCTCTTCGCTCGCTTCACTAGCCGTTTTAAGCGATTTTTTATTCGATTTTCTCCGGGTCTTATGCGACTAGAATCGTTTCAATAAAACAAAAATAATGCCTACCCCAATATTTTATTATTATTTAAAGATTTGGTGGGGAAATTTATAGGCTGAGCTTGATTATATCAGAACCGCCGAAATCGATGGACAAAATTAGTGGAACAAAAAAAAAGCTATAATTCGACTCTTATCTTTTAGTTCCTTGTTTAATTTGTTACAATATTATTTTAATCTTACTTTTATTCATTTTAATAACTCACTTAAATATTACTTTTTACTCAAATTTCACATTTTATTTAAATTTTATAAAATTTTCTTTATTAGGTACACATTCCGCTAATTTTGTCCATGCGTTCTTAACCTACCACCGAGGGGTGAACCGCAATTGGAATTAGGTGTACACCCTCTTTGGAATTCATTAGATAATCTAATGTCTTCTACTTGGAAATGAAAGTGGAAGTGGAAGTAGGTGTACACGATTTTAGGTCGCGGTTCACCCCTCATCTACCACATATTATACGTTTGGGGATGCTTATGCATGGCTTAAAAGCAAAACCTTCTTGGAATGGAAATCCTTATGGGACTCCAGTAGCCAACATAAAGGAAAATACCTTCACAATATAATGCCGAGGATACCAATAACACCATGGTTTGAAATTATAAAAACATTTAGAAGGCTAACAGTTCATATCATAAGACTTAGAAATGGACATTCACTAAAACCTGAATACCTTCACAAATTCGGTCTTAGAGATAACCCTTATTGTGAGTGTGATCAAACATCCATAGGGGATGTTAATCATATCTTCCTACAGTGCAAAAACAATAGTGTTAAAATAAATAAATTTTATATAAAAATTCAAGATAATATTACCTCTACCAACAAACATGAATATTCTTCTCTCATATATTCCTGAAGATTTAATAATAGCAAAGTTCGTGATTCAACATATTATAGCTATTAAAAAAATTTAATGTAATATATAAATGTAATCAATGTAATATATTTAATGTAATATTTAATGTAATATAAAAATATATAACTACATTACACTGGCCAAAATGATCTATACGGATCGAGGCCAATGGGGGAAAAAAAACCCACATATTGTACATATATATAAAATAATAAATAATATATATGATAATAGAATAGTGAGAGAAAAGTGATGATATACTTATAAACCCGGTGTTGGATGACTCACCAATTACGTATATAAAAGAACATCAAATTCCTGCTTCCCTAATTATTTGATATACCAAAAATTCAAAAATTAAACGGATTAATATTATGTTTTATAATTATATATGGTATGGATTGGATGTAAGAATAAAAAAATGTTGACATAAAAATAACTATAGTTACAATTTTAAAAATTACATTTTTACATTTAATTTTTCATTTGTTATTAAATTGGTGGTTTTTTTAGAGGGCGCATCAACTGTTGAGGTCATTTAGAGTTTTTAAATTTTTAAAGACGTTTTTTTTATTCTTTTAATTAACTAGATCAAAACCCGATCTTTTTATTATGATTTTAACAATCAAGAATATTTAGGTATCATCATCATTGAGTATACAGTCCTAAGACTGGTTTGATGCAACAGTCCGTCTCCACTCGACTCTGTCCTCCGCCAGCTGTTTGACCTCTCTAAATGTCTGGCATCCCATATCCCCAATTATTTGGTTGAAATATTCTAATATGGGTCTTTCCCTTCCCCTTTTCTTTCCCACCTCCCCCTCCAAGATATCCCTAAGCAGTCCCCCATGTCTCAGTGTGTGCCCCATCATCAGACCTCTTCTCTTCTTCAGACTCTTCCACAAGGTTCTTCTTTCTCCGATTCTTCCAAGAACTTCTTCATTTGTAATTCTTCTATCCATCCATTTGATATTCATCATTCTTCTGTAGCACCACATTTCGAAAGCCTCTAATCTCTTTCTCTCCGCTTTTCTAATTGTCCAGGTTTCACACCCGTACATGGCTATGCTCCATACATATGTCTTCAATAGCAACTTCCTGTTTTCTAAGCTGATTGAGGAGGAGCATAGTAGTTTTTGTTTTGAATTAAACCCCATTTTTGCTTGGGCAATTCTTGATTTAATTTCGTTTTCGCTCCTCCCATCCCATGTTATTTTACTTCCTAGGTAGCGGAATTCCTTAACTCCTTCTAGGTTTTCTTGGTTAATTTTGATGCATTCCTGTCTAGTTTGTTCTTTTAGGTAAGTAAATATTTATATTTATTATTATTAACATTTTTGTCCATAATGTGTATTAATGAGAGTTTATAAGGTCAAGTTTTTGTGTGATTTTTTTATTGTTCAACCAACGTTTCGTCGACTTTGCCGACTTCTTCAGAGTTTCAAATAGTTACATCACACATTCGTCTAAAATACATTATTTTTCTTTATCTCTGTTACCGCAATGACCATCAGAAATTCAAAAAATTTTGGCACATTCACATCATAGAGTAATACAGAGTGGAAGGCTCCATAAGGAGCCAATGTCTTTTAGCGTATACAAGTTACAGAGCTCTCTGGCGAGACAAGGGCAAAACCATTGGGCAATAAAATGGCGGAAACCGCTCTCTTCGGGGCAAATTTTGGTGACATTATCAAGAGTAAAAAATACGCTTATATATATTTATATATAACAAAGGGTATATATCCTTTATCTATGACAAAGGCTTTGAATGTTCTATGATCTTTGGAGAGCTCTTATAAGAACTAAGAGTTTGCTAAGTGCAGTCGATAGAGAGCGCTTTTTCTATATTTTTTCTAGATCAAATTCCATTTGAAATATATCAATAAAATGAATAATTTCGAATTAAGCATCATTGATAGATTTTTTTTTTTTGGGATCGGGCACCAACCCATTTTGGCAAAAGATAGAAAGATAAAATATACAAAATGGATATTTCTGAAGTTCAAGCAGTTCAAATTGTGTGCCTAATTAATCAAAGGCTAAGTCAACAACAAGTGGCAATTACACTTGCAATAAGCAATAATTTCAATAATGTATGGTTCCTTGTAACAAAATTAAAAATTATTTACTACTAGCTGTAAGACCCTCTCTGCTAGCCAGGGGGCACGCCCCCTGGATCCCCAACCCACGAACCCCACCCTCCACACACCCCGAAACCCAACCAGCACCCCTACCCCGCGCACCATGCCCCCCGCTCCACCCCCTACTCCACCCCCATTCCATCCCGCGCACCCTATTCCCTAACCCACCCCTACTTCACCCCCGCACCATCACTCCATCCCCGCACCCAGATTTTGCATTTCTAGCCTTCTAGTGACTCACAGATTATGTATACAAAATTTGGTTGAGTTTGATCCAAGAGCAAGAATTTTCATTTTTTGACCCCCCCCCCCTTTGGGTGGTTTTTTGGGAATTTTTTTAAACAAAAGTTGTCAGAAATCACATCCCCTACAACTTTGCTCATTATAAAATTTACCGTAGAGTTAATAATTTGGGAGTTATTTGAGGATTTTCATTCTTGCGCCCCCCCCCCCCCAAACCCCTTTTTGGGGGTCAAAATATCAAAACGTTATATAGCTAAAAACATAAGTTAGAAGTCATCTGATACAAATATGAAATTTCATAATAATGCCTTCAGCCGTTTTGACGTGAATCGTGAGCAACTTTTCGCGGAAACCACTGAAACGGACAGACAGACAGGAATTTTGTTGAGGGTGTTTTCGTTCATAACTTTGCTTGAAACGTGTGCAACCAAAATTTGGCGTGATTTGGACCAATGTACAGACAAAACCTTAATTTTATATATATATATAGATTTAATAAAGTTTTTATTGGTGGGTCGATTTTTTTGCACTTCAGTGTATATACAATAAAAATTAAATATGTTTTTTGACTTGAAACTATTTATAAAAAAAATAATAAAATACAAATATAAACATAAACATAATTTTTACTTTATTTGATTTGAAACTATTTACAAAACTTTAATAAAATATACCTATAGTTTCTGAAACTGTCTGTATGATTATTTATTGTTTATGTGAATGTGCCAAATTTTTTGATATTCCTGATGGTCATTGGGGTAGAAAAATAATGTATTTGATGTAACTATTTGAAACCCTGAAGAAGTCGGCAAAGCCGACGAAACGTTGGTAAAAAAATCACACAAAAACTTGACCTTAATTATATTATAAACTCTCATTAATATATTTATTTTGTAGATTTTTTGAGGTATTAAAAAAATGACTTGCTGTCGATTGTTAGGCTTAATTTATTGTTTGGTCATTGGGTCGTTTGTATTTTCCTAAAAGGAAAATGAAATTCGGGCATAGGAGGGGCAGGGGGGGTTGATTCGTTTGCGGAAGCAAAGGAAATACCTGAATGAATAGGAAATTGACATAGGATCATAGGATAGTAGGATAGCTAGGAAATAGAAAGGGATGAATGTTCGAATTGAATAGTACAATTGGGAGATCTGCTACCCCCTCCTTTGCCCCCCTTGCCGCCCGCCCGCCCCAGGCTAAAGCTTAGAATTTGGCGCCGGTTGCGTAACGGCCTGGTTGCTGCCGCCTGCTAGACATCCTGGCTCTGCTCGCCCCTCCGCTCCAGAACAAGCGCCAGCTGCCCTCCCCCTCCCCCCACCATCGCTCTTTTCATCCCCACCCCTCGGCCGATGCATCAACCATGGAGCGTACACCAACAGATCAACGGAGAAACGCAGCCAACTCAAGCCAATCGAAAAACCACAGGTGGCTTTTACAAACACTCGTTTTCGTAAAAACAAAAAAACAACCGCTTATCTTCTTATCTCAAATATCTATAGGAAAAGTTAAATCCCTATGAGATAACGACTACGATTAAAAAAATGTCTTAAAAAAAATTAAATATTTTTTTTGCATGTCGCCACCAAAATGCTGGAGTTCCTCAGGGATCGGTCATTTCCCCACGCTCTTTATTATCTTTATTTTTTTTATTTTTTATTTTTTTTTTTTTGGGCTTTTCTGCCTTTTTAGCCATAAGCCACTTTACGATACTATATATTTATTTTTCAAATTTGTCTCTACTCCCGGGGTCAGATTTTAGCTGGATGCCTCGAGTCGGATTCGAACCCGGGTCCCCTGGTTAGCTCGCTGTCATGCTACCGCCTAGCCTACCCGACCCCCTATTATCTTTATTAATAACCCTTTTAATTTGCACTCCAATCCATTACATTGTTACGCAGATTAAAGTACCCTCCATAACGCTCAATTCTTGTAAAACAATCGCGAAAACATCGCTTCCTCGATAAATTTAGATTTATTTAGGCTTAAAAATTGGTAAACTTGAATGCTGGCAAAACGCAATCCTGACTAATTTCTAGGCTCGTAGATAAGAACCTTCCTGACATTTTATTAGATTCGTGCTCATTGGAATTTTGGGACAAAATATCAATGTTGGGTGTCACCTTGGGTTCTGACCTTTCTTGGAATGACCATATTATCTTAGTAGCAAAAGCTGTAACATGTAAGCTTGGCTCTCTTTTCCGGACCAAACGCTTTTTCACCCCCTCTCAACTTATTACCTTATACAAGTCTCAAATATTCCTCGCATCTGTGGTGTGGAGTCTCCAAGCATTCGCTTGCTCTCTTGGATGCAATTAAGTGCCGAGCTATCAGACTAGTAGGAGATTCAGCATTAACTGACACTCTCGACTTCCTAGTCCAGTGTTCCGCAAACTTTTTGTGTTCAAAGTACCCCTACCAATCAAGAAATTTTAGAGGTACACCAAAGAAAAAAAACAATGTTTATTTAATATTTATTTATTATTAAAATCAATATAATATGAAAAGATTTTTAATGAGAAACGTGAGCCTGCTTAACTGACCACAAGCGATCAAAATTTGGAGCAATCGTTGATAAGGCTGCTCTCATCTCTTGCTGCTCATATAACTCTCAGGTCTCAGGTATGTGTAGGTGAATTATCTTCACAAAACTTGAAAGCCGTTTCTAATGTTTATTTACTATCATATCGCCATTCCCTTCTGGATTCTCATCCACAACGGAGCTCTGCATTATTTGGGGGCCATTTTGGTGGTTCACTAATTTATCAGCGGCACATCAACTGGTACAACTGTGTGCCGCGGCACACACTTTGCGGAACACTGCCCTAGTTCATCAGATAACTGTCTCCGGCCTTTTCTTTTTTTTTTTTTTTATATAGATATTACCATATGTCATTTGTTCTGACGAGATAAAATCAATAATCCCACCAAAAGCTTCATTTTTGCGAAATACACTATTTTCTAAGATTCAACATCCCTACGAGCTTAAACTGGATACTGATCGAACAAAAGCATTCGCCAATTCATTTACTGGAATTCTCTTCCCCTGTCCGTCTTCCTAGTTACATATAATCTTCAATCAGCATCCACAGATATCTTCAAGATTCAAATTCGGCAATGTTTCTAATTTCTGAGCTGTTCAATAATAAGAGTAAATATTTGAATTAAATTGAACCGTTTTCTAGAAAAGTTCAAAAAAAAGAAAAATGCTTCTTATACTTACTTTTTTATTATAAATATCATAAATAATTAAAAGTTATTTAAAATTAGTAATAATAATAAAGGGTCAATGGATATCATTGGATTCAGAAAAATACATTCTATACCTATAATGGCCCTAAAGTTAAAAATTGCGCTCATTTGAAATGAATTAGAACTACATGAAGTAATCAAATTATAAAAAATCTAATAAATTTATATAAAAAAAAGTTTTTTCAGATTCAAAAAATAGTTTATTAATAAAAAAAGTTACAAGCAAAAATAAAACATGTAATTTTTCACTTTTTTGAACTTTTCTAGATTCCTTTCAATTTAAACCATATTTTTTTTTCATATTATTGAACAGATCGGAATTTAGAAACTTTGCCGAACTTATGATCTATCTAATATAGTAAGGGAGATCCCCATACTGGAACTAATTTTTGAATCACCCTCAAGAAACCCCGTTTCTATTTGTTGTATAGGAATTAAAAAAAAAAAAAAAAATAGATTATTTTATCAGGTGATGAAATTTTTTTCAACCATCCCCGTTCAATTTTGTATGCTTTTCTATTTTTCTTTTTGTTGAAGATTTTTCAGGGTCGGTTGATTTTCTTAAGAAATGGAATCGATTCATCCACCTGTGGCTGACTGGTGGTGACTGGCGGGTTGCACAAGAAATCCAACAGCCAACGAGAGCCAAGGCTATGACCATAGTGCAATTGGATAATGACATGGCAATGCCAGCCACTTCACTCACCTCAGATGGGGATCTCCAACACACCTACCAAGTTGTTCCAATTTAATTAAATCTAATCATATTTTGGGAGTAAATAAAGTAGAACCCCTGTAACTCTAAAGAGAAATCAATGAGGTTGTCCTCTGCTTGATGCAAATAAACATATATATTCATATCTATAGCTATCTATCTATCTGTATCTATATCTATATATAATTAAAATTTTGTCTGTACATTGGTCCAAATCACTCCAAATTTTGGTTGCTCACGTTTCAAGCAAAGTTATGAACGAAAACACCTTCAACAAAATTCCTGTCTGTATATATGTATGTTTCCGTGGGTTCCACGCAAATTTTGTTCACAAACCACGTAAAGACGGCTGAAGGGATTATTATGAAATTTCATATTTAGATCAGATGTCTTCTAACTTAAAATCATTGCTATATAAATTAAATTAAATCAGGGAACGAAGAAAAGATTTTATTATAGACAAAAGGATCAGCCGGGATTCAAACCCGAGATCTTCGCATGTGCGCTGCGATGTCTTCATAAGAGCCTTCCTTAGTTCTTATCTTCTTGGCCACTGATCCCCAAACCCAAGCTGATACCTAATGTCTATATTCTATATGAATTTGGAATTTCATTTTTATTTAATCTTTTAATCTCTTCCTCGTTCATTTTTGCAGCTCTGAAGTGGCCGGACTATTATTAAACTATATTCAAACACCTCTCAATTGATCACAAACAACAACAAAGGTCGAAAATCATTTTATCTTTACCCAGGGGCGAAATCACAACGAGACCTCGTCGAAAGACAATTATAAATTAAATTAAATTTTGCTATATAAAGTTTTGATAAAAGGGGGTTTGGGGGGGGGGGGGGGCGCACTCTAATGGAAATTATCAAATAACTCCTAAACTATTAACTCTACGGATAATTTTGTTAAAAGAAAAGTTGTAGGGGGATGTGATTTCTGACAACTTTTGTTTAAAAAAATTCCCCAAAAAACCACCGAAAAAGAAGGGATGGTAAAAAAATGAAAATTCTTGCCCTTAGAGCAAACTCAGCCAAATTTTGTCTACATAATCTGTGGGCCTCTAGTGAGCTAGAAATGCAAAAATTAACCACCCTAAGAGGCGACTGTGGGTCAGTGGTTAGTTAGAGTGTCGGTCCGCTAGCCTGAAATACGCTGGTTCGAGACTGAGTCTCGACAGATCAGATATTTGCAGTTGCCTCCTCTTGGAAAGCAATGGCAACCTACCAAGAGTATAATTGCCTAGTAACCTCTCCAAACTAGTCGTTCGGAACCGGCGTTAAAAAGTAGGTCCCATATATCTGTGTAAAAACAGCTAAACACACTCAACACAAGTATATGTGGAGAGGAGCCGAAACGTCAGGGAGACCTGATATGGCACTTGAAAGAAGAAGAAATGGGGGTGAGTCTAGGGAGTGTGGGTCTAGGGGGAGGATGTGTGGAGACCCGGGGGGTTGGGGAGAGGGTCGGTGGGGTGGATGGGGCATGGGTCCAGGGGAGCAGCTTCTTGGCTAAAAAAACTGATGATGAAAGTCAAACTATTGTCTCTAACATATATAATATATATCATCAAGAATTCGGCAAACTGTTGCCTATTTCAAGAAATAGGTAATTTCAAAAATTTCACATAGGTACTATACTTAATTTCTTTTTCTTTTAATTTTTAAGAAACTCTAACTTTAAAATAATTCAAAATCAAAGTTTCTGAAGTGGACCATGGTTGCTACAAGGGGTAATGGCCAAGAATAATTTCAAATTTAAAATCTGAAAAGCACTAAAACGTAATCGACAGATTTCTATATAAGATTCTCATTTCTAGGAAAATAATCTGTAATCTTGATGGAGATTTGGCATTTTTTAGAAGACTAGTTGGCAATTTCTTGTCTCTAAAGGCCTTCCTTATTCACGGTACCCTTAGCCTTCAAGCGTGGGACAGTCAGACAGACAACTAAGGGCCAGTTGTATGTCGGTTGGTAAACTCTTTTTAAACGTTGACATAGGGTAAAACCTTAAAATTCACCTTGTGCCCGGTGGGATGGCCAATCAGATGAAAGTGCCTGTCGTTTAAAACGTTTAAAAGTGTTTACCAACCGACATACTAACTGGCCCTAAGTCACACCAAAAGGGTTTGAATGAATACCACTTTTGGTATGAGTATGAACGTCTAAATGTCTAAAATAACTTTAGTTATTTATTATCTAAAGTGTTTACACTTAACGCTTGTAGTAAAACTAATCTAATCTAGCCATTTAAAATAATTTTAGTCTTAAAAAAGTTTCCGAATATGTTTATTTTTAATGGACATACAGAAAAATAAAAACATTTGAATTTAGTTACATGGACGAAAAAATTTGCTCTCTCTAATTAAGTAAAAAACTTCATAAATATTTATTTTAGATGTAAAAAGAACGTTATATTTGGAAGAAATTTTTTTTGTTTTTTATTAAAAATGATCAATTTTAAGAGTATTACATATAATATAGACTGAGGAATAAAGGTAATAAGGGCTGAAGTGATAACTTATTTGATCACTTGAATTCAAATAAGAATGGATATCTTTTTTCTTTGATTCTTAGTATAAAGTCATAAATTTATTTTCCTCTTCTTTTATGGTCATTCCCAGAATCCCAGCAAGGTCTATCTTCAATATTAACGACATCTTGTGAATCTCTAGTTAACTAAATGGTCCACCTTTGCGTTTTGAAACAACGATTAAATAATTGGTAGATTTTGCTTTAAAAATGCATTCATTTTTTTTTTAATTATATTTTTAAATACTATTATTGCATTCTCCTATATATAAGTCGGCTTCATTTTGTATTAGCACTGTTTTTACTAAAGATATAATTGATTGAAAATAAGAATTTGTCCTTAAGGGCTCATCCATTTTGTCCGATTCAAGCAACAAATATTATGTGGAGAAAATATTTTAATCCTCTCTACCCCCCCCCCCAACCCCCTGGACTGTGTCATAATCTTTTAATATTAAAAAATAATCTTGGCCACAAGTTCCCTTTACTCTAATCCAGGGTCGGGAAACTTTTTTTACCTATTAGTACAAAATATATTTGATTTCGCCGATATATTACCCCCCACGTTACGAAAAGAAGAAAATTAAACATATCATTTAAATTGAAAGTTTTTGCCGAGAGTAGCAGAATTTTTATATATTGAAGGAGACAATAAAAGAGTGTGTCTTCTGCTGGAATTATAAATTTTATTTATTTATAACGAGACTATAGTTTCGAGGGCTTTGCCCTCTTCATCAGTCTATTACAATGGATTCACAGGAATTAATTTATGAATTATGAATTTATGAAAGAATCATAAATTAATTATTAATTAAGTGGGAGATAAATTTAACCTAATTTATCGCGCGGAGAATTTACCACTGCTCGAAGCCCCTAAAACCTTAGTAAATTGGATATTGGATTGTATCTAAGTTTCTGAGATTGGCTCGTGATCCCGGCTTCTTTTCCTTCTGCTCTGTTCTTTTCACGATGGAGGAGCCAGCTCATACAGGCCTTTAGGGGATGGACCTTCTGGTGTATCTCCTTCTCACATCAATATCATAAAAAAAAAAAAAAAATTTCTGTGAATCCATTGTAATAGATTGATGAAGAGGGCAAAGCCCTCGAAACTATAGTCTCGTTATAAATAAATTAAAAAAATTATATTTCCGACAGAAGACACCCTCTTTTATTGTCTCCTTCAATGTCTGTATTACGATACCCATGAGAACTGAAAGTTAGGTTCTTTTATTGTCTCCTTCAACATATCATTTAAATTAAAAATTGTTTATTGAATCAATTTATTCGGATAATAGTGTCATAAATATGAAAAATAATCTACTCTTATTAAACGAGCAAAAATTGTATATATGTATATTTATATATTTGTATCTTTGTTCTATTTTGAAAACGGCTCTTCCGATTTTGATGAAACCAACTCTATTAACAAGTTTTGAGGATGAGAAAATGATCTGGCTAGGCTAGACCTCGACAAATTTCATCTTAATTGATCTTTTCGTAATTAAAGTAATTATTTATAGATAAAAATCTCAATAAAAAAGTTTGTTTACATTTTTTCAATTATCTTTTATTTATTAATTGGTTTTTTAATTTTAAAACCCACTAATAGGTTATAACAAATATTATTATATTATGTTAAAATGAGGAATTTTTTGTTTTTAATTAACAGGTGTCCAAATCATAACATTATAGGTGGATTCATAACAAAACAGGTGTGTTTACCTATGCGCGGATCCAGACCTCTGATTGGGGGGGGGGGGGGGCGGTCGCCGGTATATAAGATCTACTTTTGATCTCGGAAGTGTGCCGCGATCGAATTGTCCAAGGGGGGGGGGGGTCAGAGACGCCCCCCACATAGAACTTTATTTTTTTCAATTTTAAAATTTAATGTTATAAAAAAATAATTAAATAAACATGTGAAAAATGTCGATCTCCAATGCTTGGGGGGGGGGGGGGCATCGCCCCCCCCCTCCCTGGATCCGCGCATGGTGTTTACAAATAAAGTGGTTGAAGTGGCTTTTTTTATATAACTTGAAAACAAATCTTATTTAATTTTTTGTTTTTATTTCAGATCCTATACGATTATTTTTTTTATTTTTATTTTCCTATTTATTTTTTATGATGTTTATCAATATGAACGAATGTGGGCAAATTGGTGTACGAGTAAACAAATATACACATAATATGTGGACCACTAGAAAGCTAGAAATGCAAAAACTGGGCGCGGGGTGGGGTGGATGTGGGAGGTGGGGGTGGAGGTAGAGTGCAGTGGTGGGGGCGAGGTGCGTGGTTTCGGGGGGGGGGGGGGGGTCCAGAGGGCGTGTATTATATATATTTGTATTTTTTTAATTTGGTTACCGTGAATCGCTCGGTGGATCCAGGTACTAATCTCTTAATATGAAAAAATAATCTTAGCCACAAAAGTTCCCTTTACTCTAATACAGGGTCGGGAAACTTTTTTTACCTATTAGGTAGTACAAAATATATTTGATTTCACCCACATTTTTCGAAAAGGAGAAAATTAAACATCATTTAAATTCAAAATTATTTATTGAATCTATTTATTGGGATAATAGAGTCATAAATATGAAAATTAATGTTAGTTAACATGAAAGTAATATGTATTATTCTTATGGGATAATATATTTTGTTTCCTTGAAAATTTCTGCCATCAGATATCACGAGAGAGAAAATTGCGTTCTTTTGCATGTAATTATTAATTGTATATCACACCTATCTTGATTTTCTTAGTTCTTACATATTAACCAAGTTTAAATATATTTGAAAAGTATTCCAAGATAAAAATCAAGGGGAGCGACGCCAGCGCCATCTCTAGGACGCCGACAATTTTTCTCATTCATAATATATTATTTTCCTTTTGCAATAACATTTCATTTTATTATTAATTTGTTTTAAAACATAATATATATTATTGAATATCTTATATATATTTATTACTATTGCCGTTTTAGAAAATATAAAATGTAAGTAGCATTGATATTATAAAAGATATATTAGAATAAATTGGTACTCAAATTAACGTGTACTTATTAATTTAAAGATTATTCTGGCAAACAAATATTAATGATCAAATTCAAACTCACCTTATGAAAACTCAATAGTAATTATCATTATTTAAAATATCAATTAATCACAAATGCATTAAATAAAAGGAAAAATTGAACCATATCAGGAAACTAATTATTAAACTAGGTGTGCCAATATAAAAGTGATAATTTCACTAAAAAGTTGTTGACGTTTTAACCAAACAAATAGAAAAATGTCTTTGATTAAAATGTTTTCATTTAAAAAATGTTTTGAATTGGCAACTAAATCGCTAATTCGAAATAAAAATACGACACCTTTGTGCAATATCAGCCAACCTGTGATTAAAAGACAAGAATATGAACCTAGTGAAGAGATTAAGCAAGAAGAGAAGATCACAAACTCGGTGGTCTCGCAAATTCAACAACAAATTGCCAAAGAAAATCAGGGCCGTCTCTTTGCAGTTGTCCATATTCTTGGCAAACAATTTAAAGTGACGTCCGAAGATCTGATCCTCGTGGAAGGCCATTGGCCGCCGACAATAGGCGATCAACTACGCATTGAAAAGGTGTTATTAATTGGCGGATCGGATTTCACGGTGATCGGCCGGCCAATTTTAAGCACAGAACAGGCCCTTGTGGAGGCGACGGTCGTCGAGAAAACCCTCTCCTATAGCAAAGTGCATTTCAAGAAGAAAAGAAGGAAACAATATATGAGAACGCATTTTTTGCGCTTTCCACAAACCATATTGAGAATTAATAATATTCAATTGAATACTGTAGAAGAAACCAAAGATTGTCAAGGAAATGACGAGAAAATTTTCTAGATTTATTTGTAAACATTATTATTATTTCATTAATAAAAATTGGTAATCATTTTTAATTTGATTTTCTCTTTAATATTATTTATTCTTAGTCCAAGAGCCCACGACCCATTTTTCATCAAGTGTTTGATTCAATTGAAAAGTTTTGTTTTGCCGAGAGTAGCAGAGTTGTTGATTCACAAAGAGAAACAAAGAGGTTGTCCTCTGCTTGATGCAAATAAACATACACACACATATATATCGAGATGATATATCTCTATATATATATTATTTATTTGCTTGAGACTATAGTTTCGAAGACCTGGTCTTCATCATCAGTCTTTTTAATTATAAATGTTGCTTTTCATGGAGTCAATTTAGAATTCTAAACTGACCACCAGTGAAGGAACATCAAATTTTCAATATCCAAACGGTATTGACTCCATGAAAAAACAACATTTATAATTAAAAAAGACTAATGATGAAGACCAAGTCTTCGAAACTATTGTCTCAAACAAATAAATAATATATATATATATACAGATATATCATCTCGATATATATGTGTGTATGTTTATTTGCATCAAGGAGAGGACAACCTCTTTGTTTCTCTTTGTGTTTGATTCAAGTAGATATTTCACCTAGAGGTATTAATAGTATAGATGAGTAGGGAATCGGCTGTTTGCCTGATCTACCTGGGTACTACTGCTACTGCTACTATAGGAGAAAGTTATAAAAAAAATTTCGCCAAAAAAAAGTGTTTGATTCAAAATCCAACAAATACTATTCGAAAGTTAAGTTGATTTTCAATTAAAAATTAACTAAGCTAGACACTTTTAGAGGGGGGGGGTAACACTGAGCCAGACAACCCTAAAGTTGCATTTTTGTTATTTGAAAAAAGCAACGTTAGGGTTGTCTGGCTCAGTGTTGCCCCCCCTCTAAAAGTGTCTAGCTTAGTTAATTTTTAATTTAAAATCAACTTAACTGTCGAATAGTGTTTATTGGATTTTGAATCAAACACTTTTTGGCAAACATTTTTTTACAACTTTCTCCTATGCGCAGTAGCAGCAGTACCCAGGTAGATCAGGCAAACAGCCGATTCCCTACTCATCTATAATATTAATACCTCTAGGTGAAATATCTATTTGAATCAAACACTTCATGAAAAATGGGTCATGGGCTCTCCGACTATCTACTCCCTCTCAATCATCCTATTTTATTTTTCAATCAATCATAGCCTCCCTTGTATCACAACTGTAATTCATCACTCCCAAAAAGAGTTATTTGTAATACCAGAGGCGAAAGTGTGATTTCTAGAGACTGTTGGTGAATGTAAATCGACTGATTTCTGATTGACTATAATTAAGGTGACCATTTATTTATTTAGATTTAAATGTACTTTCATACATATATGTATATTAGAATTTTAATACTATATGATATCACAAATTTACACAGTATTTTTACAGGGTCATTCCACACCAAATCATCCAGGAAAAATCAAATTTGTCATCCACCACCTCCGATTTTGATGAAACTTAACTTAACTCACATAGTTATGAAAACTAGCTGCAAGGCCCTCTTGCTAGCCAAGGGGTTCGCCCCCTGGACCCCCACCCCGAAGCCCACTCAGCACCCCCAACCACCCCACCACCCCAATGTACAGACAAAACCTTAATTTTATATATATATATAGATTTCTATTTATAATTTTCTCATTAATATATTAAAGAATAATTAACACATTAACGTGAATTGTTTTTGATCGCGCTTTTTAAACAAGATATATATCGCGAGACTACTGCTGGTTGAAGCTATTGGAGTCTGCTGCTGAGTCTTAATTCTGGACCAAGAGAGAATGAAAAAGATGTGATCCATTTGGCTATAATCCAGCATCATTTTCGCGTTTAGTCCGCATGACACTTTTAATATTAAACATTGATATGGACCACCAAATGAATTTGAAATCTGAGATGTTATATATTGAATCTCCCAGTCTAGCGCGCTAGATCTGTTAACACGTATGTTAGGTGCTTGCTATTAATTAATCGTATGTTTCCTGTATTTGATTCGATAGAGAATCGAAAGCAGGTGATTTTTGTCAAATATATCTTGTTTAAAAAGCGAGATCAAAAAAATTCTCGTTAATGTGTTAATTATTTTTGAATATATTAATGAGAAAATTATAAATATATTTAACTTCATTATTTCAAGTTAGAAATATATAAATTCGGATATTATTTTCACTTAATATTTGATTAATATTTGACAAAAATCACCTGCTTTCGATTCTTTATCGAATCAAATACAGGAAACATGATTTATATAGATTTCATTTAAATTAGTAATCATGACGACCCATGCCCCCCCCCCCCCCCGAAACCCACTCAGTACCCCACCACCCCAATGTACAGACAAAACCTTAATTTTATATATATTGATAATTTCATTTAAATTGGTAATCATGACGACTGTTTTTGTTGGGGGACGTACATAGATTCATAGAAACATAGGTACATACAGAGGCAGGCACAAATGCGCTTTAGTAGTATAGGATATACCAAATTTTATCTCAACTGGTTTTTATTTTATAGGACTTTGAAATATTGATCAAATAGCCGCTTTACCGTTTGAGTACCTCCGAAAAGAACTTGTACTTTCAATGAAAAATATTTGTATCTTGGACATTTATTGGTGCAAATCTTATGAAAATTTGCAGTGTGTTGAGTGAGCTGTGCTGATTTCAGAAAAATAATATGGCAACATATTTTATACAAGTTTTTAAAAACTTATTAGCACGAAAACGGTGTTTTACAAAAAAATTCATATCTCTTAGGACCAGTTGTATGTCGGTTTATTAAGTCTTTCTTAAAGTTGACAAAGGGTAAAACCTTAGAATTCACTTTGTGCCCAGCCCGATGGCCAATCAGATGACACACACTTTCATCTGATTGGCCATCCCGCAGGGCACAAGGTGAATTCTAAGGTTTTAACCTTTGTCAACTTTAAGAAAGACTTAATAGATCGACATACAACTGGTCCTAAGAGGCAAACTGATAATTAAGTCATTTTTTTTAATTAAACTACAACATATTTCCTATTTTAAGAAACAACAAAATACTTGGCTTTTTATTTGCTTCATTGTATAAAAATATTTTTAATTAAACTATTTTTTTTTTCACTTTTACTCTTGTATTTTATAGGTATCACATTATAAATTAAACAACAAATAGCTAAAAATTTGTTTTAAAATATATAATAACAATTATACTACAAGCAATCTGTCTAAAATTTTACTACAAGTTATAAGAATGAAAAATATTATACCTATTGTAATAATAAAATCAGTAAATAAATTTTGTTGTTTCTTAAAATAGGAAATATGTTGTAGATTAATTTAAAAAATAAAGTAAAAATTTGAATTAATTAACACTTTGCCTCTTAGAGATGTGAATTTTTTGTAAAACACCGTTTAGTGCTAAAAAGTTTTTATAAAAATATATATATATATTTTTTTTATAAAACAAATAAACATAAAATGTGGCCATATTTTTTCTGGAATCAGCACAGTTCACTCAACAATACTGCAAATTTTCATAAGATTTGCACTATAAATGTCAGAGATACAAATATTTTTCATTGAACGTACAAGTTCTTTTCGGAAACGGCTATTTTAGCAATATTTCCTATACAACAAAAACCAGTTGAGATAAAGTGATAAAATATGGTATACTTTGATAATTATGTGAGAAGATAAAAAATACAAAGTTTGATCAAAATCGGAGGTGGCGGGTGACATGGCCTGGATCACTTGATATGGAATGAGCCTACGATAATTTTCTAATAGAGTATACAATTATAAAAAACAAAATTTTCCATAAATAATTTTCCACAACCATATAATATTTCATAATAGAAATGATCATCTTAGTCTTTCAATCTCCTCACTTCGCTCTTAAACTGATTCAGGCAAGATGCGTTCCTCACCTCAGCTGGCAAACAATTAAACTCCTCTAGTCCTCGAAAATATAGTGAATTTCTCGTGCCCTGCTTCCTCACCCTCTCAACAAATATATTATCCATACTTCTCGTATCATGATTATGAATCTTATTGACCACTGTGAAATTTAGATAAGCTGCCTATGATATAATTTATACACAAAACTCATCGTCTGTAAAAATAAGAATTGCTTCACCCTCATAAGTCCTAAACATTCCAGCATACTACTTATTGATGTATATCTGTCACATTTTAATATAATTCTCAGCCATCTATTTTGTAAGAGCTGCAGCTTATCAATATTCTCCTGAGTACCAAAATATAATATTCTAGGACAGTAACAGAAACCAGGACTAATTATGGTTCTATACACCTGAATTCTAGTGTTCATATTCAAATTATTACTAGCTCCACCAAAATACTGCACTTTTGTGTTTAAAGTTCAACCTCGCGTAGACAAGTGCCTCGCAGTATTTAAATAAATCCACATATTTCAAATTTACATCATTCAGATACATTGGACTTAACTCCTCCCCACCCGCCCCCAATCTTTAAACAAAATACAGGACATATAATTAGAAGTGGTGATAGGGCTAAGAACTGGTGCTAGGTAACATTAATAATTAATTTGTCTTTTCTTTGTCTGTTTAAAGAGTAGAAGCAACATATTTTTTTTGTGATAAATTTTGATTAAAGGTTGTTAATTTTTTGAGTGTTCAAGTGTGAAAAAGTTCAAGATTCTTGAGCAATTGAGGCATAAACCAACAATGTATTATAGTTTAAATAAAAAAGATTAAAGGATGTTTCGTCGCGTAGTGGAATTGTCTTTTGACAAAGAGTGATAGAATGAGCCACTGAGGAAGTCGAAATTAATCGACGAAACGTCTGGCCCATTCAATTAAAACTCTGTTTTTAATTTTTGTCCAATTCCCTGCTATTCCTGTTAATTAATTAATAATTAATTTTTATAACCGGAACATTTTTAAAATTTAATTAACCAAAAAAAAAAATTTAAAGAATACATAGGTAGCTTAAAATATTTTTTTCACAGTATACTGAAAAAGAAAAACAATATTATTATGAGTTTTCTTCAGAATGAATTTTTTAAGCAGCTCATTCATTCACAAAGAGGTTGTCCTCTGCTTGATGCAAATAAACATACACACAAATAAATCAAGATGATATATCTGTATATATATATATATATATATTTTATTTATTTGTTTGAGACTATATATTCTAAACTGGCTACCAGTGAAGAAACATCAAATTTTCAATATCCATACGGTATTGACTCCATGAAAAACAATATTTATAATTAAAAAAGACTGATGATGAAGACCAAGTCTTCGAAACTATAATCTCAAACAAATAAATAATATATATATAAAGATATATCATCTCGATATATATGTGTATAATCTTTAAAGAATTTGGTGTCGGTTCTAGGTGAAACATTTTAATAGATAATAAGTAAAAATATTTTTCTAGGTGGGTTTCACAAATAAAACAAATATATGTTTTGAGTTTTTATCTCGATATGTGTGTATGTTTATTTGCATCAAGCAGAGGACAACCTCTTTGTTTCTCTTTGTGAATCAACAACTCTGCTACTCTCGGCAAAACAAAAACTTTTCAATTAGCCCATTCATTGTTCTTTACAATATATTCATAAAATTCAGAACACGTCGTATCATAATTGCCTTTAGAATTTCTTTGGAAAGTTCAGTTTTTTCATAGGACCATAGATTATTCATCCAAAAAGATATTCTTTCTTTGGGAGCATTTGATGAAGACAAACAAAAAGCAAAATTCGACTATTTTACTTATGTTCCCATGGGGAATGTTTGCAGTTGTAAAATGTGCAAAATTTATAGCAAAATTTTATATCTTCAAACTGCCCTGTCCATTATTCCAAATATTCTATACACGTGCTATACTAAAGAGTTCATAGAATTAGTGATAATTCCAGGTTCTTCCTCCTCCAACTTTGAAAGACTCGTTTCTTCTTTCTTTCAATTTTATTTTAAGATTTCCCAAAATAAACGATACTTAAATTATTGACACATTTTGAGTTTCAATTTCAAGAATATGAAACAGTGGTCACAAAGAATGAACAAAAATAGCCCTGTTTCCGAAAAGGAACTTTCAAAGAATTGTTTAATAATATTTGGGCACTTATCTTGAGATTCAAAATATGATTTAAGTGGAATAAACATTTTTAAAATTCTCTCCACAGCAGGCAGTAAAGCAAGGCATCGTGTTTTACTGTATCCTAAAGACCGAAAGAAATTTAGATTATAAGTATTAAGTGGAAAACGGGAATTTTACAGGACACTAGTTTAAAAAGGGGACAATTTTATTGTTTCAAAATATAAGCGACAGCATCTAAATACGTAACTGTCCCTCTACTATAAATACGGGACTTCTTCAATCGGCCGTAAGGTACAGTGGTTTTGAGAATAAGGAATAAAAAGAAAATATTTTATTTTAATATTTATTTAACATCATTTAACAATTTTGCGCATGTTTCGCCGGACTTGGCACTGGTATCATCAGGCCTCAATCTATTTAAATAACAATTTATTAATAAAGGATGTTTTTTTAGCGTGATCGAACTTTAAATTGGAATAAAACATAAATTTGACCAAATGATCGGAATTTTCGCTTTATTTAACAAAATATCTTGGCATTTAGTCTTTCAAAATTATTTCGGACATATGACCCCCTCGCCTGGCCTAATAAAGAGCTTCCTGAAGGTTCAATTTTCGACCAATTTTTCAAGCATTGGTTTACTGATTTAGCCAAAACAAGTCAAGACTATTTCGTTGCCCATTCAAGATGTGGTTCCTCAAGGAAGCACTATATGTCATATATCGCGTGAAATAATGGATTTATTGAGGGAAACGTTGACGATCAAGATATTTCGCGAAAAGATCCTGTTAAAGCCACCATGATCCTGTGATTTAACGCCTCGTGATTATTTTATGTGGCGATATGTAAAATCTTTGGATTATATAGATAATCCAGCGAGGAGGATGCGCTTTATTAGAGCCAGTCGCGAGGGTCATATCTCCGAAATAATATTCCAACACTAAGAGCCAGTTGTATGTCGGTTGGTAAAGTCTTTGTAAAAGTTGACAAAGGGTAAAACCTTAAAATTCACCTTGTGCCCGTTCGGATGGCCAATCAGATAAAAAAAGTGCGTGCCATCTGATTGGCTATCCGAACGGGCACAAGGTGAATTTTAAGGTTTTACCCTTTGTCAACTTTTACAAAGACTTTACCAGCCGACATACAACTGGCCCTAAATGGCATATGATTTTCTCTTAAAGCCAAAATTCCGATCATTTGATCAAATGTAAGTGTTTTATTCACTCTAAAAAAAACCTCCCTATGTAAAGGCTTGCAGTTTCGATTGCATATTTTTGGCCTACCGAATAATGTAAAACTTATGGCAATGCAATAGTAGTTTGTATAAAAAAAATAAGAATCAGAAATGGTTTTACAATGGCTCAAGTCCGAAATTTAACAATTTAGAGTCCAAGAAAATGCTGAAAACGGCTCTAGAAATTGAAGTAATGTTTTGAATACATTTTCGGAACCTAACCCCTTTTTTGCACTGGATCTGGGTCACATATAACACGGTTTCTCATAACACAGCATTTTCTAGGAACCTATCTACCGTCTTATAGTAAAATTACCTGTATAGAATAAATAGAATCGTTCTATTTAATTAATTATCCCACTGAAAATAATTAATCATTTTATCATTTAATAAACAAATAAATTTTCTACTTAATTTAGTTTTATTAATATACTAGTATATATTTAATGAAGAATTGTAAGCAAAATATATCCCCCGATTAGAATGAATAAATGAAGAGTATATTATCTCAATACCTATTTCAGAATAGTCTTCAATTCATACAGATGTACTCGTAAAATTAGCAGAAGGTATGCGCTATATGGACCGTAAAAATCGGAGGATATTTAATAAATGACGAAACTGTAATTTAAAATAAAATGTACAACCTAGCACGGGGTATACGCTATTTGCTTAGATCAATCCACATGGTATACGCCGTATACCCTCCACTACTCCCTGGATTTAAGACTTATCACTGCCTCCTAAATGTTAATGTTTATTTATAATATGTTTAATATTAATGTAAAACTATATTAATAAATAAACGCCTTAATCTGAGTAATTCATATATCATCAATCTATGGTTTCATTAATAGCTAAATAAATACAAAGAAATATTTCCTCTAATGTTTGCTTTCCTTTTAATTGAAGATATTTTTTTTCAGCCAATTTTCATAAGACTTCAACAATATAAGAGAATGATTAAAAGAAATATTAATCAAAACAAATAATATTTTCATTGAATAAAAATTGAAGTCAAATATTCTTTTCTATTAAATCAAATAATATATATATATATATATATTAAAATTTTTATTAATCATGTTTAAAAATATTTTAAATTTTAAAAATACATTCTATGTCAGGCAATTTATAAGTAAGTATATTCAATTTTTTTTATTAATTGTTTTATAAATATAAATAAATACACATCTTTTATAGAAAACAATCTTAAAACGTTTATTTATAATTCAAACGTTTCCAGAGAATTTCTTCCTTTATCAATGGAATTTTAAGAAATTTGAAAAATTAGTTGTTTTAAGCAGGGGTGCCCACTCGCATAGCTTCATGACTCAACCCCTCCCCCCAGTTTCATGACAAGTAACCCCTCTCCTATTTTATTCAGTTCTAAAGAATTAGTAGAACTTTTGGTACTTACGTATTAACGACGCCGCACAGATTTGGCTGTTTTTAATCGCCGCTACTGACGACGGATTCTTAGAGAAAATGAATATTAATTAAAAAATAATTAGTAAATACCTAAAAAAAATTCGAATATGTAACGCTAACGCCAACCTAATCGCCTAAAAAACCAACCGGTAATGAAGTTATACGAACCGAACTGAATATATCTTAAACGAACCTTCCAAAGTTTGTTCGGGAACCCATTTTTTTATCTAAATGAACCGAGATGATGAATAGAACCGAACCTATGAAAAGTTCTAACAGTGAAAATTGCCAACGCCCACTGGCGCTCACTTGAGACAATTTGAGACATCACAGTCCATTAACTCAATTTCAGTTCAAATTTGTAGTTTAAAATTTTATTTGTAGCTGCGGTGGCGTTAATACGTAAGTACCGAGCTTTTTATTATCTTCTTTTGCTGAAGTTATAAGACTTAACCACTTTTATTTTTAGCATTTAATGCTAAAATGCAACTATTTTCAACCCCTCCCAGAAATTTCAATGACGCACCCTGCACCCCTGCTCTAAGAAATAAATATAAATAGGGTTGCCATACGTCCCTTATATACGGGACTGCCATCGTATTTCACTAGACACTCCTGTATTATCATTTGCCACGTTTTCTCCCTAAACTAGTATATATGGAAGGGAAATGGCTGAAGTTTTTTTTGCAGCTAAAAGAATATTGATCACAACTCATGTCTAATGAGGCTATATGCGAATACGTATTTGCCATTCCAGCCCTCTCAATGCAAATTTGGAGCCAATTATGGCAACTGGAAACTGAGCCCATTTAGACAGCTCATAAATATATATTTTTAATTTATTTTAACAAATTATAATTAAATATTTAATTGAAGGAGACAATTAATAAAAGAGCGTGTCTTCTGCTGCAATTATAAATTTTATTTATAAAGAGACTATGGTTTCGAGGGCTTTGATCTCTTCATCAGTCTATTACAATTGATTCACAGGAAGCCCTCGAAACTATAGTCTCGTTATAAATAAAATTTATTATTTCAGCAGAAAGACACACTCTTTATTGTCTCCTTCAATATATAAAAATTCTGCTACCCTCGGGACAAAAAATTTCATTTTAAATATTTAATGATAATTTTAATTATTTAATCTTATTATTTGATCTGTAGTTTTTATAGTCATATTTAATTAGAGGTCCGATCACTAAAATGTGCTTTTTAAAATTTTGTTTGATAATTTCATTTCCTGATTTTCGAAGGAGAGCAAAATTTTCATGTTTGTGGGAAATGCAACCTCATTTCTTCATCTATAGATAATAAATAAATAAATAATATATATATATATATATATATATATATAATAATCTTAAAAAGTTTATTTAAAATCCAAACGATTTATATTAATTTCTTAAAGCTACTATTTTTTCAAATGTCTTAAAATTCCATTGATAAATGAAAAAATTACCGAAACGTTTGGATTTTAAATAAACGTTTTCAGATTGTTTTCTATAAAAGATTTGTATTTATTTATAAGTAAGTGAATGAGCTGTTTATTTTGAAAGTGGCTTACAGGGCTGCCCAGAGAAATTTCCAGCCCCTGGCCAAACGAGTAAGGACCCCTTTCACTCATTCTAATGTATAAAGTTTCATATTTTGGAATAAATTATAAATGTTTGTATATACATAGAAAAGAAAAACAATTTATTGATTGTTTTATAAATTAAAAAAAATACAAATCTTTTATAAAAAACAATCCAGAACACATATTTATTTAAAAAAACCAAACGTTTCGGGGAATATTTATATTTTTAATTAAATTTAATTTGGTCACCAAGACAATCTTTACAATTGTCTATTTATAAAAATATTTAATATCTTAGTGTTGCTTTCTAAATTTTAGAGAAAGCAACTTTTTTTCTTTTTTTGAAAAAATTCACCATTGAAAAAGGGAGAAATTCTCCCGAAACGTTTAGTTTTTTAAATAAACGTGTTCTGAATTGTTTTTTTATTAAAAGGTTTATATACATATATATATATTTATATTGGATAACTACAGTAAAGTAATTACAATTTAAAAACTTCATATACAATACGAAAAACTTCTTTTATTAGTTACAGTATTTATTCATTACTAAAAGCTAAAAATATTTTTACTTGTTGATAGGTCAATAGTCTATTTTTTCTTATTTTTCCTATGGGCCTCGTTAGATAATATGCTTACAATATTCTCGTGATTTCATCAAAAGAAATAAATCAAAATATATGTTTTTATATACGAGGATAAGTCAAAAATTACCTACACTTTTCGTTCTACAACTTTATTAAACTAAGATAGGAGCCGGCCACAAGCGCATGCGTTGAGTTGGCGCGTCTGTGCTCACGTTTGCGAAATTTAATCACGATCGCGTCAGTTGTCGTCTAGCTACAACAGCATAAGCATGTCAGCTCCGATATCAGATTGCACCAAAGAGGAGCAACGAGGCGTGGTCAGAGGGTGTGAAAGGTGCTGAAATTCACCGGAGACTTTTGTCACAATACGGGGAAAGTGCTTTATCTCATAAAAACGTTTTTTTATGGATCGAAATGTTTAAAAGTGGCCGAACGAGCTTAACCCAAAAAGAGGGAGCTGGGCGACCGTCAACTTTGAGACCCTGGAACACCCTCCCTACAGCCCAGATCTCGCTCCCTCAGACTTTCATCTCTTTGGACCGCTCAAGGAAGCTTTGAGAGGTCGTCGATTTGCCTCAGACATGGACGTTCGGGATGCAAAAGTGGCTTCATGACCAACCGAAAACCTTCTACCAGGAAGGCATCCGGAGGCTTGTGGCTCGCTGGACCAAGTACATTGCTAAAGGTGGAGACTATATCGAAAAATAATGTATCTATTGTACACCTATCTTAATTTAATAAAGTTGTAGAACGAAAAGTGTAAGAAATTTTTGACTTATCCTCGTAAATATAAATATCTAGAAATAACTAAAATGGAATTAGTACACTTTCAAAATAAACGTCTCATATAAAGTTTATTACTAAATAAATAAATAAAAAGTTAATGTTCAACAAATTTATAGATTACAGAAAATTATCATTGGATTCAATACAAATTAAAAAAGAACCTAAACCAAATATTTATGAATATTTAAAAATGCGTATCAAAGCAACAGGGCCAATAACTGTTGCAGATTATATGCGAATTATATTAACTAATGCCGATTCTGGTTATTATTGCGCTAAGAAGAATATCATAGGTCCTGATGGAGATTTCACCACCTCGCCAGAAATATGTCAACTCTTTAGCGAGGTTCATTTTTGTTTCTTCATCCTTTTAAAATTCACACTTTATGATCATACCCAGCATTATTATAACAAGAGAATTTTCTATTAATTTCAGATGATAGGAGTTTGGATGATTCATGAATGGCAGAAAGTTGGAGGCTGCAAGCCTTTACAGATTGTTGAATTAGGTCCAGGAAATGGAACATTGATTGCTGACGTTATTAAGGTTCATAAGATATTTATTATTCTCAAGCATTAAAACCATTTTTTTTTTTTATTATTATTAAATGAGCAGTTCTTGTATATACTCGTATATATTTCTATCTCAACCAAAACATTCTGTAAAAAACAGGCCAAGTTCGAAAATGTGAAATCTACTGTGTAGCCAAGTTAAATTCGCCAAGAATAATTAAGTTGAGAGATATACTATTTTCTCTACTTAAATATGGTATTCTTGGCGAATTTAACTTAGCTACACACTAGATTTCAATACTTTTTCGAACTTGGCCTGTTTTTTACAGAATTTTTGGTTGAGATTTCTCTTCTTTTTGTAAGCTATGAGGAAGGGCGTGGTCGAAAGGGCTAGAATTTTCATTTTTGACCCCCCCCCATTTTGGGTGGTTAGTTTTTGCATTTCTAGCCTTTGGGGGCCCACAGAATATGTATACAACATTTGGTTGATTTTGGTCCAAACAGGCTAGAATTTTTATTTTTGACCCCCCCCCATTTTGGAGGGTTGAAAAAGTTTGGATTTTTGAAATTTTTCCTTTGTTTGTGTGCCAAACTTTACAAGCAGGCGAAATTTCATGATGCTGGAATGATTGGAAGTACCCTAGAGGTTTTGATGACCTGTCAGTGAGTGAGTGAGTGCCAAAATTAGCTATTTTCTCAAGTACATAACTCAGAATCTATTTAAGCTATATTATTGAAATTTGTTACTCTCCTCAAGATTGATTACATAATTACATGTATATAATTTCAGCTCTGTATCTCAAATGAATTCTAAGGTGCAGGGGGGCCGAAATTGGGTCGAAATGATTCAGTGTCAATAGCGTACAGCGTGTACGGCCAAGCTAATGCTCGAACTTGGCCTGTGCACGCTGTGCCCTTTGATATAAACGTTTTCTCTAAAACGACAAACGATTTCGATGAAAATCACAGATTACGGGGTTTTTGTGTCGATAAATCGATCTGCGAGGGTATTTATTATCTTCGGATAACTAATTTGATTGGTTTTTTCTTCATGAAATTTATTGCAGTCTAAGGATAATGAAAACCACAAATTTCGAATAAAATCATTTATTAGAATGTCATTTTCATACTCTTACAAAACCCAACTATTCGGAGAATCGTTCCTCCTTCAGGTTTTAATAAAGTCAACCAATAAACGTCCGTGCACTGGCGAAAATAGAGGTTGTTAAGTTGTTAGCATACCCTGGTGCACAGGCCTTGTGGCCTCCAAGAGTACGGGGGTCCTCCAAGGATTTATTATACTGCAAAAAATTTATTTACGTCACTGCCTCAGTGAATATTAATATTATTTTTAATTGCAACTAAGTTCAAAACTTTGTGCACAGCGACGCCTTGATGATGGCCGTAGCGGGTCAAAAAGTTGGCAAAAAATAAATTAAATTTTATTTCAATAAGTTTGAATTAGTTTCAGCAAACGGATTGGTAAATTAATATCACAGGATTTGGATGATTCAATAAGAGAAATTATATCTAACAAGATGTCATTTATTTGAAAAGCTTTTATCTCTCTTTATTGTTTTCAAAAGCCGACGTTTCGGAGGTTTTTTCTTCAATGCTCTACTGATGATGGAAAGTCATAAAATATTAACACACCAACTAACACTGAAAGAGGAGGCAGACGGGAGTGACATCTTGTACTTCCTTCATTGACCTTTTCAAAACCCTGAAGAAGACGGGGAAAAAATCTCCGAAATGTCGGCTTTTGAAAACAAATAGAAAAAAAGCTTTTCTAATAATTGACATCTTGTTAAGATATAATTTCTCTTATTGAATCTGGACTGCCTCAACCAAATTCTATGATATTTATTTCAATATTATTTAATTCTGGCTACAAATAAAAATCGACCTTTTATCTGAATTTACAATTAAAAATAATCTTAATATATCTCTTTTAACTAAAGCAAAAAAATTATTCCCAGGTAACCACAATATCCTAAGAATATTCTAAGGACATTTAAATCTTCTTAGAATATTCTGAGGATATTGTGTGTTACCTGGGTTGAGCTAATGCTCGGTAAGCCAGGTACTGTTTTGATGCTCCTAAAAGCCTGGACTGGCCACTGCATCGTAAAATAAGGGAAAATATTTAATGGCTGGGGTTGAACGTATCTGTAAATGCGGGTCTTGAACACCTGAAGGTTATAGTTTGTGGGAAAGACGGTGGCCGGAAGAGAGTTGACTCCAGAGGTCATAGGGATAAACGATATGGCGAAAGCTTTGCTTCGATTCTTATCCAATTTGACAGCGATGCAGTGTTAAATGTTCAAAAATTGCATGTTTCTTACGTGGGATTATTGACTTTGAAAAATCCAAAGTTATCCCTATGAATTCTAGATATAAAAAAAAATCCGTTTCTCTTTGTTGTATTATATAATAATGGAAATAAAAAAAAATAAAAAAATCAACTGGTGTGTTCACCACACGACTTTCACATTTTCATTTATTTGAAGTCATTGCGACACTACTAATTTACACCCCCTTCCTTTATTTCGTTTTTTTTGATTTTCTCAAAAACGGCTCTAATGATTTTTTTAAAAATTAGTGTATCCAGGAGTGTCGCGCCGCGACACTCCTACTTTAAACCCCCTTCCTTTATTTCATTCGGATTAAAAATTTGACACAACTAATAAGTCATGACACTTGATAAATACACTAATTTTTAAAGGAGGAGGAAATTAACTTTTTTCATCTTTGAGATACAAGCTCTCAAAGAGTCAGGATCCAGACTTCACATATATATTCTATAGAAATGTGAAAGTAAAAACACAAAAACTATATTTACCATATTTAAAATTAAAAATAAAATCTTTGGTACCTTTCGGAAAAATTTTATATCACTCCCAGTCTTTGATTGAGTCACCAAAGTTTTTTGTCAGGAAATACAAAACATATCAATTGTAATAAATAATTAATCCATAGTCTAATGCACCTTATTATTATTATAGCTTTATTCGTTTTGGATGCCTTGGGCGCCCTTATGTCAGCCTCAAGTCACTAACCCATATTCGTTTAGGAATACCAACCGACTTGGTGTGCCCCAGCCCTATTCGTTTCCCTATTCTCCCCCCTTCGTTTTCCTAAACGAATGTGGGTTGGTGACTTGAGGCTGACATAAGGGCGCCCAAGGCATCCAAAACGAATAAAGCTTATATATTGTATATATTTTTAATAACATTTATAAACTAAAAATTCACAATAAATGATATTAAAATCATCTCTATGGATGGAAAGAAATATATAAAATAATAATTAGAGTAGACAATCGGATAATCATTATAGTTATAAATTGATTTTATTTCGATTATTATTATTTTTAGGTATTTAAAGATCTGAAGATGTTACAAGACATAAACATTGAGTTAGTTGAAATGAATCCCCATCTAGCTCAAAAACAGGTGGAATCGCTTGAATGTGATTTAATCGAGGAGACCAAATCTAATAACCCGGAAAATCCTTATATGAAAGGAATATATCAGGGAAATATTCCAGTTAATTGGAGACATAGGCTTCAAGATGTGCCCAGGGGATTCTCCATCATTTTAGCCAATGAATTTTTTGACGCTTTTCCAATTCATAAATTTCAGGTAGATTTTTTTTTTCATTTTATTTTCCTCTAGATATACCATGTGAGTATGGATGATCAATTATCTTTCCAATAGAAAACGAAAGATGGATGGAGAGAAATTTTAATCGATATCGATCCTGAGTCGAAAGAAGAAAAAGAAAAGTTTCGTATGGTTTTATCAAAATATGAAACACCCTATTCCAAATTATTCATAAAGGTTTATATATATATTTTTTGTTTTTGTGATTTTTATAATTGAATATGCAATTTCGATAAGGGCATATGGCAAAACTAATTATTTTCTGAAGTAGTGTAAAATTTATTTATGAGTTACATTTTGGGGGCAGTAAAATTAATACCAGAGTTGTTTTCGAGCATAGTAGTTGCAGGGAAGCTTTTAGATTACATTTATATGAAAAAGTGTATTTGTCAAAATATCCGAGATGCGCCCTTTTCGAAATTGCATATTCAATTACATTTTATAGAAAATATTAATATAAATTGTTTTTTCTTCTAAATATTTCAGGCCAACGAATTAAGAGATAAATTAGAAATAAGCCCAGAATCTGGATCTCTCATTGAGAATATAAGTTCTCGTTTGGAAGAAGATGGAGGTTTCGCATTAATCGTTGATTATGGACACGACGGCACAAAAACCGATACATTCAGGGTAACGAGCTTATAGAAATATATAGACCCTCAAAGGCGTATTTAGAGAGAGATATGGGTGCAAAATCCACAGAGCTTTTCTAAAAATCTTATCATGAATCTAACTTAATATAAAAATAAATTTTAAAAATGAACAAAGAGGCAAAGCCTTGGAAACCCCATTACGTTTAAGGTAGTTCTTTCACAAATTCAAGAATTTTTCGAAACTTGGAATATAAATCATTAAAAGCATAATAAACACACTGTTAAAATTTGAAGACGATTTACCACACCAAACATTTACATATGGTAGATTGGGAAAGGGTGGGGATATGACGATTATTTTATTTTTTTTAATTGAAGGACTTTAACTATCTTGATGAAAAACTAATATTTGTTAGAATAATATATTTGGAGTAACTTAAAAAAAAATTGAAATTATTTACTACGTAGTTTTGATAAAAAAAACATATTTGGGCGATTATTTTTAGTGGAAGGGATAAAATATCAATGGCTTGGAAACGATCAATTCATAAAGAGAATATAGTAGTGTAAAAAGTACAGTCACGTTAAAAAAAACATAACCTAAAATTTTAGCACCGTTCATATTTGTAGAATGGTTACGAGGCAAAAACTTTTTGTGTGGATTGTCGCGAAAGAACCTCCTTAACACACAGTCCAGACCATGCTTCTTTTCCTTTTGTTTCCTATATGAAAAAATGTCATTGAACTTAACAAGTATTAGAATTCTATAAGTCCTTTCTAGACTTTATGATGATGTTATATTTCGGCTCTAAGGTTTAATGTAACATTATATATAGTTTAAGTTATCTCCATAATTTAGATTTGAATATTTTACCCTTGACTACTTACCGACTCTCCTCTCAATCATGAGTTATAGGTGCACTTGTTTCGGATTTTTTCTTGCATCTAATAAAAAAATAAATATATCCCCCCAAATCACGAGCCCATGAAAGTGGCCTAACCGTCCTTTACAGTACTAGTAGATGACTCAGCTCGTATAAGTTGACAATGTTTTCTACCAGTAAGTACTAACCATAGAACAGCTATTACATTACATCTACCAGAGACCATTGTGTTATAATCAGTGACGTGACTATAACTTGGAGGGCAGTAGCAAATTCCTTCCCTCAATATAAAGAAGCTAAACCAACGTTGTAGTTTCTTTCTATTAACATAAGTACATATAATATTATTGTGTGCATTTTTCGTTGATTTTCTAGTAACTTAATTTAAAGAGCATATTGGATTGAAATAACAATTTTATCTTTAGTCAAAATTTTAATTATTAAAATTCTTTTTTCGGGTTTTCTGTTCAGCAAAAGTGTTAAGGACAACATCAAAGTTCAAATTTCGGGCCATGGAATGTACGATGGATAGAATATAGAATAGCTAAGTTGTGTAAGGTTTCTTAAAATTTCTTAAATAAGTTTTTATCAATTTTAATTTTGAAAATAATCGCTCGTCACTAGCCTTAGGCTAGGCACACACGGTCGAATTTAAGTTGAGTTTAGTTGATGGACATAAATATATTAAGTTTAATGCCAAAATACGGGATGGCGGACTCGGACTGCCATCCCTGTGGAGCATGATCCCACTCTTGGTGCATGCCCGACTCAGTAGAATGAGGCAATCCGACTACCCGGCGGCCAGAGCGGCCGCTGAGTCGGTCACATGCATTCGGAGGTTAGCTTGGGCCGAACGGGTCTTGCGTAAGTTCGGCGGCGTGGAGGGTGTTGCGGCTTACTGGCGCGAGAACCTATACGGTAGTGTCGATGGACGGGATTTGGAGATGTGCGCGGGAGCAAAGAACTCATATAATTGGATGCTGCGCCCAGGAGTAATTAAAAACAATACTTTTATAGAATTTTGTAGGCTGAGATCGGGGTCCCTTCCTTCAGCCGTAAGAACCAGCAGGGGAAGACGGCCGGAGGGGCCCCCGATGTGCCGGGCTGGGTGCAGACGAACTGAGACAACGGCGCACATCATCCAATGTTGTGATAGGACCGCGGATGGGCGGGTTAAGAGGCATGACGCGGTGGTACGATGTCTGGCCGATGATTTGATCAAAAAGGGAATGCGTGTCGAGTTGGAGTACTTGTACTCCAGCTCGGCAGGCAATAGAAAGCCAGACATCGTGGCAAAGGATGCGTCGGGGGTGGTGTGGGTTTTGGACGTCCAGATCGTCTCCGCGCTTGCAGGACTGGGTGTTGCCCACCGAAACAAAATAGAAAAATATAGGGGCAACTCCAGTCTGGTGGACAATATTGCGGAGCGATTTGGCGTCGGGGCGGGCTCGGTCAGGGTCGAGGCCATCACACTCTCGTGGAAGGGAGTGTGGTGGCATAAAGCGGTGGGGCCCCTCATCGCCCTGGGTATATCGCAAAAAACAATAAATAATTTGACATATAGGGCGATGAGGGGATCTCTCCTTAATTTTTACACTTTCAGCAGAAGAACATATAGAGCGGGTGGCGTATGATTATTAATTGTAAATACAAAAAAAAAAGAAATGTGAAATGTGAGTCAGGATTAATCCTGGCTCTCTCATCCACCCGCTCTGAATCTGAATTTATTTGTTCTGAAGCTGAAAGTGTGAATTTTGTGTAATAAACTTTATCTTTGTAAGAGGCGGCCCGCTCCTCGGAGGCCCAATAAACAAAATAATTAGGTGCATACACAACACAACTGCGGATCAACTCGATTATTTAATCAAAATAGATCGATGAGCACTTTTGATAAAAAAATCGAGCAACTATCGTTCAACTACGATAATATTACAGCTACATATTGAAGCGGACAGATAATCGACTGTTTAGTTGACCACTGAACGTTTGACTTGTACCTCTTTCGAGATTATATTATTTAATCATTGCCCAAATACAAAAGAAAGGAATTCAAAAGTTGACTCGATGTCGACACCGTGTGTGCATACAACACGATTCATCAACGATTAAACAGTTGAGTTGGTTATAAATTGATAATGCATCACGATTTCAAACCAACCCAACTAAACTGTTGAGTCGACTGAAAATCGACCGTGTGTGCCTAGCCTTAGGGCCGGTTGTATGTCGCAAAGTAAATGCTTTTTACCACTAACACAGGGTAGATGGTAAATGGAGGGACTGGGATGGCCAATCAGATGCCAGGACTGTCAGTGCCTGTCATCTGATTGGCCATCCCAGTCACTCCATTTACCATCTACCCTGTGTTAGTGGTAAAAAGCATTTACTTTGCACATACAACCGGCCCTAAGTCACAGGAATGCTTACAAATAATAGAAATGCAGTGCACACTTCAGGAAAGGAAGAAGACATAAAATGATTCTAAGGCAGCCCAAGGATAGTGAAAAAAATTCTCTCGAATAAAGTAGATTTGCTGGACAGTCATTTTTTTCTCACTCAAAAACCAACGTTTCGGTGGATTTTCCCTTCTTATAAAAATGAATCTTTTTTTTTTATAACATATCTAAGTATATATTCTGTTACCATAAACACATAATTGCTTTGCATGGTTTATAAAAATTTTATTAAGTAGTATTGAATTCTATAAATATTTTGCATTTTTAAATTTATTGGAATTTAAAGTTTTATAACTGTTTTTTTCTTATTTATTATTTTAGGCGTTTCGTAATCATCAATTACACGATCCGCTTGTTGACCCGGGATCAGCTGATTTGACTGCAGATGTAGATTTCGCCTTTTTTCGCGATTTGGCTAAAAATAAAATGTTAACTTACGGCCCAATAAAGCAAAGGGAATTTTTATTAAATATCGGGATCAAACAACGTCTAGAGGCAAGTTTTTGTTTAGTGAATGAATAAATAATTTAAGATAAATAAATAGTAATTAAATTGGATTCGTTATTGAGAGATATTTTAACATGACTTGAATTATATCATTTTATCGTTCATATCGTTGATTTATAGAAGTTAGCGGGGATTTGGACTTTTGTTTTAAATAAAACACCAGGTTTAACAATAGTGTATATTTTCGACTTTAAGAACTTGTAAGGGATTTTTTTTAATGATATTAATGTGAGAACAAATTACACCAAGAAGGATGATGCAACCCCTTTAGGGCTTGATTGACTGGAATGCATCGTGAAAAGAAGAGATTCGAAGGGTACTGTGATGCAGTTCTTCAACAATTGAAGGTGTAGGGTGGCAAGAGAATGCTTGGAGGGTCCCGTCTCCACAGTCAGATACGAGCTATATTTGAGACGGTCCCTTTAACAAGGTACAAAGTTGACCGGGCTTAAAATAGGTACTTGGTCCAAATTTACAGAAAGTAAGCAATAATTTACTGTTTGTCCTACAATACGATAATTTACTACCTAGATTTTTATTGGTTTTCAACAAATTGCCTAAAAAAATTACCCCAAAGTGATGATGCTAAAGTTGACCTTTATGATTATTTCTTCATTTGTAACAGGGTAATAGAAAAATGTTGCACTTCTTTCCACCCATTTTAACATTTTGTTAGACCTTGTTCAAATTATTTAATTTCTTCTTTACACCTTCCATAATCATCATCATTGAGTATAGTCTAAGACTGGTTTGATGCAACCACCCGTCTCCACTCGACTTTGTCCCCCGCCAGCTGTTTGGCCTCTCTAAATGTCTGGCATCCCATATCCCCAATTATTTGGTCGAAATATTTTGATCTGGACCTTCTCCTTCCCCTTTTCATTTCCACCTCGCCCTCCATGATATCCCTAAGCAGTCCCCCATGTCTCAGTGTGTGCCCCATCATCTGACCTCTTCTCTTCTTCAGACTCTTGCACAAGGTTCTTCTTTCTCCGATTCTTCCAAGAACTTCTTCATTTGTAATATGAAAATTAGCGATTTATAAAATAAATGCTTAAGTAGCGAAATTATTATTTATTATTGTTATAAATAATAACAGATCAATGTTGGCGGGTTGACTCAAACTATACCTATTATCACTTGCAAACTCTTTGACAGACCAAGTCTGCTTCTCAGTTGACATCCTGCATGTTCTTCCATCTAATAAGCAGGCGTCTACGGTTGCCATGACCCAGAAAATGCGAAGAGAGTCTTGAGGAAAACTAAAAATTTTTAACAAATTGTCTAATTTCACCAAGGATGGTCCAACTCTGAATAATTCTCTAGTTCATCAACCTAACCCTGACCATCCAAGCCTCAAGAAGAAGTAAATTAAAACTTATATAAACATTTGAACTAGAAACCAAGATCCTGAATTAATTTCAATTAGAGCTAAAACATTGCACAATTGGAAATTAATATTTGATTTAAATAACAAGTCCAAATTCCAACTAACTTTAATTTTTATTAAAAAAATAATATGTCTATTTCTTTTTTTTGTAGATTATTAAAAGTCAATGTAAGACACTGGATCAAAATCATTTGGAAGAATCATTTAAAATGATTACAGATGATGATAAAATGGGAGGCTCATTTCATTTCTTTGCGTTATTTCCTGAAGTATTGAAAGATCATTTAATGAAATATCCACCAGCCGGATTCATACCACTTGAATAAAATAAATACATAAATAGATTGAATAATTTATTTTATTTATTTATTATTGTATATATAATAATTTAAATTTTTTAAAATTGGTCCCAAAATGAATTCAAAAAATAAATAATTAAATTATAATTATTAGTATTTGTACATATATTATTTATATATTGCAAATAAATAGATGTTTTTTTTTTAATATCTCTTCCAAATATATATATATATTATTATATAACGCCACCTTTTATTAAAAGTTGTACACCTTAATTAAAAAATATAGAAACTGAAAAAAATACAATCCAAAATAATAATATATATATTATATTTATATACAATAGGATTATAATTTTTCATTATAATACAATACACTAGTAAATGTGAACTTTTTTTTGAGTTTCTTTGATTATTTTAATATATAGACAATATAATGAGTAATATATATGTATATATATGTCTTTGGTAAGTGAAGGAGTCAGATTTAAGCCAATTAAATTTTGATGGTGCGCACGGGACTTAAAAAATCAGTCAGCGTCGTAAATTTCGGCTCAACTCGACCCCAAATTAGAAAACTTAATATATTTTTATTTCGGTTTGCTTTTAAAATGACAAAACTTAATTTTTTTAATTATACATTAATAAAGACCAGATTTCTAGGCAATTTCTTGCTTACTCCCATTCAAATTTAGATCAAATATCTTTACAAATTATACTCAATAGACATTAAGGTTTAAATTTTATGTTGCAAATTTTTGTATATTTAGTTTTCAAAAATTAAAATATAGAAAAGTTTTTTATAATTTCATAATTTTGTGTCGGTAAAACCATTTTTAAAATAGGGAGAGAGGCAATCTGTCGGTTCTTCTTACTTTCAATTACAGGACATTTAAAGAAAAAAAATATGGTCTTAATATTCTAGAAAATTTAAATAAAATTTTAACAGGGGGAACATACGGAAATCAATAATATTGTCAAAATTTAAGTATGCACTTGCACCTGTGTAATATCGGTGAACATAGAAAGGTCTTTTTCTACTTGTAAACACGTAGGTACTAGACGACATGCGTTTTAATTTCATTGAAGATAATTTTGAAATGCCTCTTGTAATTAACTTGAATTTTGAATTATGTATTTTAATAATTTTTTTTTTTAATGGTAAATAATTTAAAATAAGATAATTGTATATATGTACCTATATATTTTATGTTTACTTATGCGATTTTAAAATGGAAGGTTTTAATTAATATTTTGATGTTAATTTTAATGTCCCTGTTACCAACTAAACCTCTTCAATTGTATTATAACTTTATTTTTATTTTTTTTGTAAAAATTGTGTTAAGGTAGTTGTTTCGCGACAATACTAGCAAAAAATTAATGCTAGAGTATATATGGTAGAACAGACAATAAGGATTCATAATTCATAAGCCCAAAACTTTTTGCTGTTTATGTACCACTACTAGCCAATCCCGTGCTCGTTTGACAAATCTGGCAACACTGTCCGAGCTTGTATATATTTTATCATAGAAATGTCAGATAAAGTACATTATAAAGGAAGATTTATAAAACAAAAAGTTCTTAATAGGCGATTGAAAGCTGTTGCGACAATGGCTGAAGCGAAAAAACGTCAAATAATTACTAAAGTTAACACACTTTTTAGGTTAAATATATACATTGTTGCCAGCTTGTTTCTAGTGTAAATTTTTCAATATTTATTCATGATTATCTCAGAAACTGTGTTGTAACTATGAATTAAAATTTTCTTAAAAAATGTATTGGTTATTGTTTAATGTTGGTCTAGTTTTTTATAACAATGCTAAGAAGAGTTTCTTAATTATAAATAAATATGTATGGAAACTCCGATATCCCGTATAGTGCAATGTATAAGACTCTAAAAAACTCTATCTTTGGAATTTAAAATCTCCGGGACTATATTGTTCATAAATTTCGTTTTGCCACCAATCGATGCACAAGTATTTAAATAATAATCTCTCTAAATTTCAAAAAAATCCTAAGAAAACCCATATGGTGAAACAACTACCTTAAATCCAACATTTCTACAGTCAAATTACTAATTTTTACTTTATTTAATTGCTTATTTGGGCCGTTTTTGCTGCATAAATATCCGGTCTTTATTTATTAATAATAATAAAATGCTTGAAAAATTGTCTAATAGAATGTTTGTAATGAAGTTTGTCTCTCAACATTTGAAAACGCGCAACAATGAAAAATAGATGGCAGCCATATTTGATCAACTATTTATTTTTTTATTGAATTAGAGATGAATATTGGAAAATATTCTATATTTTAAAAGTGTCGAATATTTTTCCATGAAAAGTATTTAATTTTTCGGTATTTTTTCCTCAAAAAATTGTTTACCTTAGGCAAGATGAATAATATAAAAAAAGGGATCGAAATACAAGATATCTGATTAGAGATACTTTTTTGAGGTGAGTTAAATTAAAACATTTATTTAAATAAAAACAATTTTATAATAGATTATTCGTTAAGCTCAGCGAGCGTTACTACAGCAATTTAGAATTTAATCATATTTTTTTTTCATTTAAGTTTATAAATGTGAAATAGTTTTTAAATATAAATATTTTCTTAAGAAATGAATTTAATTTTATTTACTAACGAATCCAAGATTTTAGTAGAAATACTTTTACATTGCATATCAGAGGGCTTCGTCCCATCAGGAATCAGGCAAGCTAGTTAGCATAAAGAGAAACAAAGAGGTTGTCCTCTGCTTGAGGCAAATAAACATACACACATATATATCGAAATTACATATCTATATATTATTTATTTGTTTGAGACTATAGTTTCGAAGACCTGGCCTTCATCATCAGTCTTTTTTAATCATAAATATCATTTTTCATGGGATCAATATCATATGGATATTGAAATTTTTCGAACTTTACTTAGCTGGGAGCCAGTCAAAATTAAAATCAATTTCCATGTCACATTCCTTTTTAATTTATTTATTTATATACATTTAATTATGTTTAAAAAGGAATGTGACCTGGAAAATTGATTTTAGTTTTAACTAACTGCAACTAAGTAAAGATTGAACATTTTCAATATCCATACGATATTGACCCCATGAAAAATAATATTTATAATTAAAAAAGACTGATGATGAAGGCCAAGTCTTCGAAACTATAGTCTCAAACAATACATAATATATATATATGTAATTTTGATATATATGTGTGTCTTTGTTTCTCTCAACAACTCTGCTACTCTCGGCAAAACAAAAACTTTTCAATTAAAGCTAGTTAGCTGTTGGGTTCGATTCCTGAGGGGACGAAGCCCTCTGATATGCAATGTAAAAATATTTCTACTAAAATCTTAAGATTCGTTAGTAAATAAAATTAAATTCATTTCTTAATATTAAAATGGTTATATGCACCTAACCTGGGTTGATTTTTGAAAAAATTCCATCTTTCTTCAAAAAAAGAAGATTCAACAAAAGAAACTCAAAAAAGATGCTTAAATCTTTACATTAATTATTTAAATTTTTTCTGTGATAGTCACGATACTGAAAGCACATCACATTGTAGAAAGTTTGTTCTGATTTTTAACTGTTTGGTCTTCTTTCTAATACGAAGAAATGATTAATTTCAGATTTTCCAGAAGAAAAATGTAGAAAATCGAATATAATGTGAGCTCTATATAATTTTTAATTTGAGTAAATTAATACACGATGTTTAATTTTAAGAGGCGCCAATGATCTAGTAGTAATAATTTATTTTAAGTGGCAGCTTTTTAATCTTCAAAGAAACATATCGCATCCTTAGAGAGTAAACCTGCTAACTCACAACAAGGAAATTTTACAGGGCAGACAAAAAAGAAACAAAATTTAATATTGTTGTTATGGAAAGAAACTATTTTTCACATTTATTTTCTACAACTTACGCTCATAATTTTAAGTAGCAGTTTAACTTGGACGATGCTGCATCTCTTTTTCTTTCGAACGGTATTAATATGTCATATATGATCAAAAATGGATTTAGCAGGTTTACACTCTAAGGCGGCGATATATAACTGCCGTTAATAAAAGACCCTGGGGGTTAATTAACTTAAATTGAAAATTTTCTAAATAGCAAACTTTACGGTCAATTTAGTTGAATATTATTCATGAAGCTTCTCTCAGGTTCCATGCGGACAAGACTAAAGAGCCCGAACCTCCTCCTCCTGGTCCCATAAAAATAAACATTTAGAAATGTGACAATATAATGATTTAAGACAGGATTTTCATGCAGTAAAAATCTTTGAAGCGTGCAAAAAGGTAAAAAGTGGTATTTAACGTAATCAACTTTTTATTAAAATAATAAACAACAAAATTAAAGTAATTTTACGCATATATAAACAAATTAAGTGGGAGATAAATTTAAACCTAATTTATCGAACGGAGAATTTACCACTAAAAAGCCCCTAAAAACTTAGTAAATTGGATTGTATCTAACTTTCTGAGATTTGGCTCGTGATCCCGGCTTCTTTCCTTCTACTCTGTTCTTTTCACGATGGAGGGGCCATCCCATACAGGCCTTTAGGGGATGCACCTTCTGGTGTATCTCCTTCTCACATCAATATCATTAAAAAAAAAAAAAAAAATAAAACCCTTATAATATAAATTCGACATTATAATATTTTAAGTTTGTAAACGATAGAAGAAAAACAATTTAATAACTTGAAGAAACAATCAATTTTTAAATAGTGCAAACAATTGATAATAGAAAAAATTAATAGATTCGTTAAAATTTATTACCATGTACATTAAAGTGGGGCGAAAAAGCCCCCACCCCCAAAAAAAAAATTGCTCAATTTATTAGGCCGTATGCGGAAAAGTTGCCACCTATAAGTGTAATCATGTGTGTGAAATTTGAACTTCCTACGATGCAATCTTAAGGTGCCCCTTTGCCATCACGAAAATTTTGGACTTTTTTCAGATTTTTGCTTATAACCCGAAAAGCATGGGTCCCACGGAAAATGTTACTCTTACTGAAATGAAAGAGCATAGAATTTCGCGTTGAATAATCTACTGAAAAGTTAAAATCAGTTTAGCCGTTTATCCACAATCGATCGTCAAACATAGGCAAGTTTTACCAACTTTGCGTAAAAGTGAATTATTCTCATTATGTGATCACAAGGAACCATTTTTCGAATTTTGGTGCTGACCCTCATAATAGTTGCCAATTGGCTAAAAAATGAGATTGGCAAAGTTTCATCTTAATTGCACAATGGTAACCCGTGGCGCAATAAGCTCGGATCATGTCCTATCTTGGAAAATTCTGGATTTCTTCAAATCTAAAAGTTTTAACAAAAAAGTGTCTCAAGTAAAACTTCAATACAACAAAATTTCTTAGAAAATGAGACAAAAATCAAGTTTCTAGGATGAGTGGTTTTCATTTTATGAATGAAAAACTGCAATTTTTTTAACCTCATCGCGGCACGGGTTACCGTTGTCCAATTAAGATGAATGATTGCCAATCTCGTTTTTTAGCCAATTGGTAACAATTCTGGGGGTAAGTGCCGCAAAAATTTGAAGAGATGTCTCTTGTGACCATCTAATGAGCATAATTCACTTTGGTAAAAATTGCCTATTTTGACGATCGATTGTGGCTAAACAGCTGAAGCAATTTTAATTATATGATGAGTAATGTTATACTCTTTCATTTTGATAAGAGTAAAATTTTCTGTAGGACGCATGATTTTCGGGTTATAAGCAAAATATGAAAAAAGTCCACAATTTTCGTAGTTTTTATCCCTCAAAAATTTAGCACCAGCCCGAAACCTTCGAAAACTCTTATTTGGAATGCTTAACGTCGATTAAAATTAATTCCAGCTTGTAGGTACAATGTGCATTTTTATTGACCAGGGCGGCATTTTTTCGGTGGTTTCCAGTGAGAATTCATCAGTCAGCGTCAAAAGTGCATTTGCGACGAGCGGAATTTGATTTAGCTGAGATTTTGTATTATAAATAGACTTTGTATTAGCTATTAGGCAACTTTTCCGCATACACCCATTTCAAATTTTTGATTTTAGTTTTTTCACTCTACCCTAATGTACATCTTTAAATGTTCTTTTGATAAGTTGAACCTGTTATCGTGTCGTCGAGAATATGTTTCAAAAGAGAAAATCCCGCTCAACATCTACACTTGTTGTATAAACAATTTAATTGAACTTAAAAAAATATTTTGTGAAATATCGACATTAGCATTTTATTCATTTATAAATAGTATATATTTAAATAAAATTTTCACAATTTCTTTTTCAAAAACTGCATTAAATTTTTCAAAGATTAATTTTTTTTTCTTTATTTATTGATAAAATATTAAATTGATAGTCAATTTAATTACCATATTTATCGGCATATAAAACGGTATATTAATATAAACGAGAAGTTTTAGACAGACTTAAATTTCAACTCATAATTTTTTGATTACCGACTTATAAGACGTAACCCATATTATAGGCCTATTTCGATGAAAAAAAAAGTGCGTTTATATGCCGACAAATACGGTATTTAGAACATAATATATTCATTCATGAATCATGACATAAAAATAAATAAAATGAAACAAATAGAATTTCGTGCAGGAAAAAAAAACGTGCAATTTCTAGGAGCAACACTAAAACGTGCAATTTCGTGCAAAATAAAAATAGTGTCAAAAGTACGTCCTTTTCATGCATGTTTCGAATTTCTGTCTAGGTTTAATTGAATTTAAAGATAGTAAAAAATATGCATTTGCATGGAAATCCGGCCTTTAATAACACTGCTTGACAAAAATTAAACAAAAATTTGTAGCCATAAACCTAACAATAGGATTCCAGTAGAATTTTATCCCAACAAAAACACTTCTGTAAAAAAAGGCCAAGTTCGATTAATGAAAACCATTTGCCAAAAAAAGTATTGAGATCTAATGTGCTGCCAAGTTCAATATAATCAATTTAATAAATGAGTCAAGAATATAGTAACTCCAATTAAAACGCATGTTTTTCATTTATTTATTGAATTCACATTTTTAGTTGAAATTATTTTCCTAAAACTTGGCTTTTGACCGATAAGATCTCGAAACTCTGACCTATTGTAAAAAATCGGGAAATTGCATAAGAATCAGCGTATAAAACTCTACTGGAATTCATTCATTGTTAGGTTTACGGATACAAATTTTTATGGACCAGTGTAATGATACAATGCCACACTCATACTTATAAAATTTCTATTTGCTGATAAATGTAAATTCGACTTTCATGGCAAAAATTTACGAGAGTATGTACTTCTGTATCCAAGCTGTTATGAATGAATTTTTACTATATAATAAATTGGAAATTTTCAAGTCGAAACCGTCAAAAACTTTTAAAATATAATGTCTTGGCTGTATGTTTGAATTTGGAATCAGTTGACCGAGAAATATTTTAATGATAAAAGATTTTTTTGTGTAAAATTTGTTTTTAGACACTCGAGTTCAATTCTTGAGAGGATGAATAATACAATCTTTCATACATATTATAAAAAATCATCCATTACTGCTCGGATAAAGTAGAAAATAATTGATTAATTTTCATAATTGAATCGGTCATTTCAAAAACCACCTAAGTCATACAACCAGAACTTTTCAGGAATCAAACTTTACTTGTGTCGTTTAAGCAATGAACGAGGACTTCGGGGTACTGTTTGAAGAGGAAGGAATGTATTGACGTGTATGGCTTTTACTCAGATTATGGGTTTACTTATAAGAAAGTGTACGCAACAAAAAAAGCATGTTTGGAAAATCTTGACTTATTGTTTTAAATAGGCCCTCTTTTTTTAAAATATCACTCACTAGAAATTTGCTTCAAGATCTTTTTGAATATTCATTTTGCTAATAATAAATAAAATTTATAAACATATTTCATTATTCGTGTCCATGATTAATAATTAAAGGAATCGTAATTGTTTTTTTACAATTGTGGACATAGTTGTTAGTTCACAAAGAGAAACAAAGAGGCCGTCCTCTGCCTGATGCAAATAAATATACACACATACTAGTATATATCGAGATGATATATCTGTATTCTAAACTGACCACCAGTGAAGAAACATCAAATTTTCAATATCCATACGGTATTGACTCCATGAAAAACAATATTTATAATTAAATAAGTTGACGTGTTCTGATGTGGCCATCCACACGACTTTACCATACAACCTGGCCTCTAAAATTATTTATAATCATGTAGGGGGGGGGGGGTTAGTTTTTGCATTTTTATACTTCTGGCGTCCCACTGATTATATATACAAAATTTGGTTGAGTTTGGTATATGGCCAAGATTTTCATTTTTTGACCCCCCCCCTTTTAGGCGGTTAGTTTTTGCATTTTTAGACTTCTGGGGGTCCACTGATTATGTATACAAAATTTGGTTGAGTTTGCTTAAAAGGCCTAGATTTTTAATTTTTAACCCCCCCCCCTTAATTCTGGGTCGATATGCACCAAAATCTAATCAGCTCTTAATCTTAATGGACCAAAACTACGTGTGAAATTTGGTTTCGATATTCACACCAGTTTTTGAGCTAGCTCGTCCACAAAAATTTGGTAACGCACGGACTAACTAACTAACTAACTAACAACTAACAGACATTTTGACAAAACAATTGTTATCTCGAAAAATATAATTTTTTCGATGTTCACTTATTAGAGCTTTTGTGTAGAGCGAAATGCCATGGTTTCGCTCAATTTTTTTAATCAAAATAATTTTAGCCGTTTTTGAGATATTTTGAAAAAAACAAACACTTTTTTCATGCACGATTACAATACTTGACCATACCCTGTATGGTAAAGTAAAAAGTCTGATGATGAAGACCAAGTCTTCGAAACTATAGTCTCAAACAAATAAATAATATATATATACAGATATATCATCTCGATATATATGTGTGTATGTTTATTTGTATCAAACAGAGGACAACCTCCTTGCTTCTCTTTGTGAATCAACAACTCTGCTATACTACAACTTTTCAATAGTTGTTAGTAACTTCCTGTCAGATTCATTCATTTGTCTCTGCAAGTCATTCAACTTCCATAGTGTGATCTTTATTTCCAGATTCAAAACCTCTCTTCTAAAATCTACTCTTATTAAACGAGCAAAAATTATATATATATTTATATATTTATTTGTTTGTATATTTGTAACTTAGTTCTATTTTGAAAACGGCTCTACCGATTTTGATGAAACAAAATCTATTAACAAGTTTTGAGGATGAGAAAACGATCTGGCTAGATCTGAACCTCGACAAATTTCATCTTAATTGATCTTTTCTTAATTAAAGTAATTATTTATAGATGAAAATCCCAATAAAAAAGTTTGTTTAAATTTTTTTCAATTATCTTTTATTTTTAATTGGCTTTTTTAATTTTAAAACCCACGAATACTTTATAGCAAATATTAATATATTATATTAAAAATAGGATTTTTTTAAATTAACAGGTGGATTCATAACAAAACAGGTGTGTTTACAAATAAAGTGGTTGAAATGGCTTTTTTTATATAACTTGGAAACAAATCTTATTTAATTTTATGTTTTTATTTCAGATCCTATACGATTATTTTTTTTATTATTATAACTAGCTATATAAATACAACAGCTCGGCAACTTTTTGCTTCAGTTAAAAGTTATATATTAATTGATAGAGATTTTCTTTAGGAGACGGACTGGTATAAATATGCAATTGGATGTTGATGAAAGCAGTCCACGGTGGTTGTAAAAAATAAGACTATAGAGTTTTTATTATTTTACATTTATTTGTTAAACCGACGTTTCGGAGATTTATTCTCTCCTTACTTCAGGGTAACAAAAAGTCAATGAAAGTAGTTCAAAAATATAGTTACTTTCTGTCTCCTTTGACAATGCCAAAAAAACATTATAAAAATTCTTTTTCATCTCGAATAGAAAACAAAGTAAAAAGCAATTGATGATCCATATGTTATATATTAATATTATTTTTAATTTAAAATTCTGATAAAAACCACTGTACCTATGCAAAAACTGGGTGCGCGGGTGGGGCTGGGGGTGGAGGAGGTGTGGTGCAGTGGTGGGGGGCCAAGTGCGGGGTTTGGGGCGGAGTGGAGGTAGATGTGGGGGTTCGGGGGGGGGGGAAGTGCGGGGTTTTAGAGGGAGGGGGTTAGGGGGGTCCATATATACTATATATATTTGTATTTTTATCAGAATTTTAAATTAAAAATAATATTAATATATAGCTTTTAACTGATGTAAAAAGTTACCGTGCATCGCTCGGTGGCTCCAGGTACTTTTCTATAATGGTTTTTATCCCTACGATTCCTTTAATTATTAATCATGGACACGAATAATGAAATATTACATACACCGAGGGGGTATTTTAATTATCTAGTAGATGAATATGGTGAAACAACTGGTATAAAAATAACTAAAGACTGGTTCAGCGAGCTAACCAGGGGACCCGGGTTCGAATCCGACTCGAGGCATCCAGCCAAAATCTGACCCCCGGGGGTAGAGACAAATTTTAAAAAATATATAACTAGTATCGTAAATAGGCTTATGGCTAGAAAGGCCGAAAAGCAAAAAAAAAAAAAAAAAAAAAAAACTAAAGACTGGTTTAATAATCACGTTAAACTGGCAAGGCTGAAAAACAGACGAATCTTTCTATTACAATGTAGAATGAAAAGTCTTTACCCAAAGCATATAGTCAATAAAATGAAATGCAAACTGACTCAGATCCATTTATAAAACAAACAGACACCATTATCGAGATTTTTAGAAGTCTGGAAATAAAGATCACACTCTGGAAGTTGAATGACTTGCAGAGACAAATTCATGAATCTGACAGTTACTAACAACTATGTCCACAATTGACTATGAAAATTGTAAAAAAATAAATGAGAGAAGATACGAAATCAAATTTGGATTGTTCAAGAAAACAAATATTAAAAAACTAACAAGCCTGATTGATGATAGCGCAACAATTTACATAACAGGAAATCAAGATAAATTTAAGTCCAACTCCCTATGATTTCTTTAATTAATTTTTAAAAACTATTTCAAATAATGCGAAGCATAGCACCAAATTTGTTTAAGGATTTATAAAATTAAAAATTTATATTTTATTATTCATTTTATATAATATATTATTTGTAAAAATTCTATCGTTTCCCTCCTTTCGATGTGAATGCAGTTACGGAACAGTACTAGTGGAGAAGTTTAAAATTAGTAGAGACGTTTAAAAAATTAGTAGAGAAGTTTAAAATTTCCAAAATTAATAACAATCAAAAGTCTTTCTCTTGATTAGGAACAAAAAAAGATAATGCATTTTTCATTTTTGTTTTAAAACACTTGTTTGATGAAACAAGAAATAATGTACATTTTTTTCCTTTGAGGAAATGGATTAAGAACCGATTGAATGTCCGGCCGTAAGTCTTTCTAGTTCGGAGTCACTGAAACGGAGGACGGCCGCAATCGCGTTTAGCATATGTCGCCGACGATCTCCTTCCTTCGATGAGAGGTAAGAGACAAAGACATTTTTCAGGTATTCGAGATTTGCAGATTCCCGTGATTGACATCGTTCCAATCTAAATCAAAGAAAAGAAAAATGAAATTAATTTAATATAATACTAGCTGCAAGGCTCGCCCCTGGACCCCCCCGAAACCCACCCAGACCACCACCCCAATGTACAGACAAAACCTTAATTTTATACGAGCCCCGTCCCATCTCAATTGGCCCACCAATATTTTTTCTTTTTAAATAAAATTATGCTAATTCACGGTAAATTTAATTTAAATATTTATTTTTATTATCATTTGGAACAACATTTTAAACAATTTAAAACATTTTATTGTAACATTTAACTTAAAATTATTTTTTAATTGTTAAAAACATATTTTTATATAAAAAATAGTTCTTTGCTTTTCACGATTTTTTTTTTTTTTTTTTTAAGAATCTTTGAATATGTGAAATAATCAAGTAGGCTTTGCCTTTTTCCAACAAAAGAAAGTTTGTTTTGTTTATTATTAGTAAAAATGACTCGTGGAAAGGTTGTTGATGAAAAAATTCGCTCAATTATTATCAATTTATTTAAAAAGGGAAAATCAAACGCGGAAATTGGCGATCTAGTTAATTTATCAAAGTTTACTGTCAGAAATATTATTCGAGCTTATAAAACAACGGGTACAATAGCTACAAAACCTCGGTATGCGTCGAAATCCAAAATATCAGATGCTGATAGACGGGCATTGAAGAAGATTATTAGAAAAAACAGGCGTTCGAACTATGGTGAATTATCTGTTCTTTGGAGCGATGCTGTGGGCCGAAGTGTTTCAAGATCCACGTGCCATAGAGAAGCCCTTAAGTTAGGTTTTAAAACTTACAAGGTAATTTTATTGCAACTTATTCCAAATTTTTTTTTGTAATTTTACTAATTTTTTTAGGCGAAAGAAAAGCCACTCTTGACATTAAAACAAAAGAAAAACCGGCTTAAATGGGCTAAAAGTCACATTAATTGGACGAGTGATGAATGGAATAGTGTCCATTGGAGTGATGAGTCTCGTTTTGAAGTTTGTGTTGGGGACAATCGAAGCAGAATTATTCGTCAGAAAAATGAAGTTTTCAATTCAGATTGTTTAAAAAAGAAAGTAAAATTTCCTGCTTCAGTTATGGTATG